>SNQJ01S0023207.1:0-93336 GCA_010110895.2 Picea sitchensis | reverse complement strand
GCTTCAAGCCATCATATGGGGGTCCTTCAACTTCATCGAGCCATAACTCGCAAACCATGAGGAGTTATGTGACATTCCACATGCCACCGGAAATGGCATGTCAAGCACTATCCATCTAGGATAGTTTCACCAACAACTTCATTGATATTCATCTCATTTATCCACATGCAAGCATGGGTCCTCCAACCATTTTTCTAGGATAACTCAATCCGTAAAGCGTCTTCCCGTAAGGGCTTTCACCATAAGGGGGGCACTTTGGAGTTCATCCATTTGTGCACCTTATCAACCATGATAAGACAATAATGATTCATCTTTGCATCAATTCACCACTGTATCATATATATATATCAATTGTGCATCATGTATCAATGAAAACTCATTGATCCATCTTCATCAATGCATCATATCAATGATCCATCTTTATCAATTGGTTTCCACTTAGACATCTATCATTCTCATCAAGGGCATCATATCAATGATCCATCTTTATCAATTGGTTTCCACTTCGACATCTATCATTCTCATCAAGGGCATCATATCAATTATCCATCTTTATCAATTGGTTTCCACTTGGACATCTATCATTCTCATCAAGGGAATCATATCAATGAATCAATTACTTGACATCAATCAATCAAACCATTTGCATCAATGATGTATGATCAAACAATATCCCAAATAATCAAACCATTGGCATCAATGACAACATTATCCAACAGATATGGTGGGAGTCAACTCTTCAGAAGAAATGTCTTCTACATTTTCATCTTGAGATGGTTGTTGTTCTTGTTATTCTTCCTCTTCACAATCTATGTAGAATAATTTCTTATCACCACACTTATGTCGCTTACTGTACTTACTGTCACAATTAAAGAATAATTTTTTTTCTTTTATTTCCTCCAATTGTTGAGGTGTCAACCTTATAGGTTGAGGTGTTTTAGAAGAAGGAACATTATTCTCTCGATAGATGTTAGGAGTGGTCCTTCTAGTAGCCATAGCCATATTTTTACTTTCAACATTTCTCACCACCCTAAACGCATTCTCCTATGATTTGGGTTCCCAAAGGAGAAACTCATGTTGAATGTTATCCTTTAAAGTTCCTATGATTACATAAATTAGGTTCTCATTTGGAATATCCATTACCTTTATATTCAATATTTGGAATCTCTCAATGTTCTTCACAATTGAACCACTTTGCTTGAGATTTATAAATTGGATGAAGAAAGTATTGCTCCTTGTATCCTCAAGTGTGTTACCATTTCTTTTGAAAATTTGTCCAAGTGATAAGTGATTTGTGAGAAAAAATCCATCGATACCACACATGTTGATTGGGTTCTAAATAAAAAGATGCAATTCATACCTTTTGTGTGTGTGGCACATCATGTAGATCAAATAAATGCTCCATTTGGAGTATCCATGTGATTGGATCCTTTCCATCAAACTTCCTCATATCGATCTTAGGAAAGTGGTTGGTCTTCAACCCAAAGTTGGATTTTCTCCAGTATTTATTCATGTCCATTGTGTCCTCATCGGGGTACATTTTCACTTTCAAGTGGCCTCTATATTATAAAAACATTTAATCCTTACATGATATCCCTTTTTAAACCATCCATACTAGTATCCATTATTGGTTCCGGCTTATCTTCAATTGAATCCATAATCCCTTGTAGTTCATCTTTTGTTACTTCCTTCTTCTATAAATCATTTAACTCTATATTATAAAAACATTTAATCCTTACATGATATCCCTTTTTAAACCATCCATACTAGTATCCATTATTGGTTCCGGCTTATCTTCAATTGAATCCATCATCCCTTGTAGTTCATCTTTTGTTACTTCCTTCTTCTATAAATCATTTATGTCCCTGCACATTTCTTCACCTTCATCAAGAGTCCAAGTAGGATTGTATGAAGGATTATTTGGTGTAAAATTTCCCCTTTTTGGTGGCATGTTGGCCAAGTATCACTGCAAGGTAGGAATTCATAATTTTCTTAAGCAGAGGTCCTCATGGAGAAGGGAGTGTCAGGTGTTATATCTCTCTAATATACGTGCAGAGTCCACTAATAGTACTTGGCCCAATATCTCAGGGCACTAAATAAGGATTCTTTACCATGAAGTTAGTCGTACTATCTGACTACCCAAGTACTAGAGAGTGATCTCCTTGAGTTCTTTTCATGGTGCAATATAGCAACAATATGACCAAAAGGTTTAGTTGGTAAGTATCAGGATTCTAGGGGGTCTCCCAATATATGCAAGGTACGTGGGAGCTCAAATATGTATTAGTGTTTTCTAATTCACGACCATTTGAAAGGGGCCTTTTGATATACTCTAGGTACATGGAAGAACCACATAGTCCCCAGGTTATAGTGCTGACAAGTAACGACAACTCCTACATTTAGAGACATCAAAATATGTCTATACCTAAAAATCCCTAATATTCTCTCAAATTTATGTGATAATCCTTTTATCCCACTTTATTATACCTTTTGAATCACCCCAATTGAATCTTATAATCAAAATATATGCGAATTTCCAAAAAAAAATGCACTTTTTAAACCTTGATTTGGAGGTGGTTCTGCTAGACGATATTTCTTCTGTTGTATCTCTGAACTTTCACCCTTCTGGATCTAAAATTGTGTTTTGTATTTCTCTGATACATATTCTATACAATTCCACAGGTTTGATCAAAATTGGATGTGCCAAATGGAATTTATGGTAACTTCCCCACACCTTGTTGATTTTTGTCCCTTCCAGGAGAGCGTACTTGTAAAGCGTGCCAAGAGCACAAAATATAATATTTGATTTTGAAAGTTGCACCCTAAAAACTATAGACTTTCCATTATCCAATTCAACTAGACTAACTTAATTTTCATACTCAATGAATAAGATATCATTGTTTTACCCATAACACTTATTTGAGACTAGTTAATAGGACTCGTCAGCTACCATATCTTACACAGGGTGTATCTCCAAGAGTTGGATGAACCAGAAGATTATATTTTTATCATAGCTAACTTGATAATTTTTATGAATATCCTCCTAGTTTCAAGGTTTGAAACGTCACATAAAATATTTTATAGAGAAAATTATGTGATGACTAAATTGAGGATGATTCTGGAACCCTATCTTACCTAGGATATATCTCTAAAAGTATAAAGCCTTGGGATCTGAAATTTTAACCCCAAGTACCCTGATTTGTCTCCTAATTATCCTCCAAGGAGTTCCTTATGAAACGTTTTAGAAAACAATTTATAGCGAGAATTCCAAGGTGTCCCATATGCAGTAGCAAAACCCCAAGACCTTGAGCTCGGATACCAAATGTTAAGAACCAATGATCAAAATAGCTTAAAAACCTAAAATAAGTACTTGATGCCTTGAAAAAGAGATAATTTAAGATAATAAGCCTCTTTGAGGGGGAAACCTCTTTATACACCACATAAATTTACAAATACAACATGATTCCAAATCAAAAGGTATCCTTGGTATATATAGGAGACTAGGAGGTACAATTACAATTAATTTACCCAAGCTGGCATAAATAAAATAAAAATACTAATGTAATATGCCCGAATTAAGGGGTAATGTGTCTCTATTTATGGCTTAACAATGATCCATCAACAATAGGGAAACATTCTTGATATCTGTCAATTACATGAGGGGAATTCGTAACAACGGGACAATTTGAATAAAGAGGAATTAATTTGAAATTATCCATGGGTGAGGAAGAATTCATTTCATGAGTGTCCATATTTTCTTCATTGACAAAAGTGATTAGCATTTAAATTTTGCTCCATATATCCCTCTTCCATTCCTTGTGATGGAAAATATTATATATGATAGTGGGAGCCTGACATGACCATTGGTGTGACCTGAAGTGTCCATTTATCAGTAGGAAAACCCTCCTCTTGGTCAACTACAGAAAAAAATGAAAATGAATTTACACAAGAGGTTTGTTTTTCAGCACAAGGAAAGAAAGAGGGAATGGAGTGGTGAGAGGATACATATGTCTCTTCTGAAAAATATTTTTCTATCTGATATATATCCCATATAGTAAATACATATCCATACATATGAAGTACATCTAAACCATTAACATTTTCAAAAAATTTATTTAAATCCAAATCACCATGTGGGGAAAGATTAAAATGTAATTTAGATTCATCATCCATTGGCTCATATGTTTCAATAGTAAGAGAAATTAAAAAGAAAATCAAATCATTGTTAGAGGGCCTATCATCTAAAGGAAATCTACAACAAAGATTAGGAAATTTCATAACAAAATATTCAAGGGATTCATCTTTATTCTTCTTAAGATATAAAATTACTGCACACAAATTGTCATAATACTAATTCTCAAAAGCATGCAAACATTTACGTATAAATTGTTCCCATGTGTGAATAGAGGTGGCTCAAAATTAAAATAAAAAGAAGGGGAAAGACAACATACTTCCCCCAAAGAATTATAATTAATCCTAAGTCTATTAAAACTAAAAGAAAACTAATCTAATCCTAATTAAACTTAACCTATCACAGGAGAAGAACTAGTAGAATGAGTACAGTGAAAAATAAGATCCAGACAACAAAAATAGTTCATGGTAGCCCGTATATGTTATCACAATAATATTACAGAAATCGTCTCAAATAGTTGAAGAGGAAAATTGTAAAATCACTCATGCACTCATAATAAATCACAATAGCATAAGAATCCTGAATACTAAGAACAAAAATAATTCATATGATCAATACCTAGAAAACTTAATCCACAAATACAAGTATAGAATAGTGCCACAAGCATTTGTAAAAAATTATGACTTCAGAAATTATTCTTCTCTTTATTATTCAAAATTAATAGTATCTTTGGTTACAAAGGGAAAAAGTCTCTGCTCTATGCTATGAGTTCTCTTTTATAAGACAAGAGAGAGAACCCTCATTCTCATGAATGTTCGTTTTCTTTTCGTTATGTTTCTTTTCTCCATTTAAAAAATTGAAATGTGAGCGTAAAAAAGATAAGTTGAATAGACTCATGAGTGATCATTTTCTCCTTTAGAGAGTTTACAAATGATTTTCATTAAGAAACAATCATTGACTTTGTCCATTGGCATTATCTTTTGTTCCCTAAACATTTATGGCTTTGTCCTACTGAATGAAATCATTTTTTATTCATATACTCTATCTCATATTTCTATAGAGCCCTTCCTAGTCTGATTTTGCTGCTTGTAGCTTGAGATATGGCTTCTTGAAATCTGCATAGCCAATTTTTCAAACAGATTTGGGTTCCATCTATGTTTTTCATTTTTAGCCATTTTATGCTCTTAATATGCCAACACTTTCTATTCCATATTGTTATTCTCTCCTCCATATTTCCATTGATCCCTCATGGGAATGATTTCATCACTCGTAGCTCCATATATGACTGTTTGAACTTGGTATGAACAATCCCCCCCCCATATCTATACCATTGCATTCCTCTATATGATACCTTTCCAACGAGGTATCACGTGCCTCATTCTGACACATTTTGCGAAATTTATGATTGTTTAAAAATCATCACTAAACAACCATAGATCAAGCACATGGCTTAATCTGAACCATTGATTCTTGAGCCTACAAAATAAAAAATCCCCCTGCATAAGAGATCCACACTCAGCGACAAAATGGATTAGCCCCTATGGATAGTTGTAATAGAACCTGGGTGGCATGGGACCCACAACTTGTAGCATAATTTTCTCTAATTTGCCCTTTTTATTTCTTTCACTTTTTAAACATTAGGAAAATAATTAAAAATAAAATTAAATCAAAAAATAAAATTAAAATAAAAAATAACATTTTTTTCTTACATTATTTTACATTTATTTACAATTGTTAACAAAATTAACCAAAACTAATTACCCTAATCTTATGTAAAAAATTAAAGAAAAATAAACTAATTACCCCCCACATTGGTTGGAGTGTTGAGTTATGGAGTTGAATTCACACTTTGACGACTATCGCTCTAACGAATTACCATAAGAGTGTGGAAAATAGTGTGTGTGAGTGAACTACAATCTCTTGGAGTGCGAAGGGCGGACCATTTTTATATTGTTTTTTATTTTATTTATTTATTTATTAATTAATTATTATTTTCTTATTATATTATTTTTTTATCATAATGCATAAAATTAGGTCAATCCTCCCTTTTTACATGTTTTTCAATGCATTTTCGGAATAAATATTTGAAATGTAAGTTAAATTATTTCTAGAAATCCCTAGAAACTTGGGAAATCCCTAGAAAATAGGGATGCCTAGAAAATAGGACCTCGAGAGTGCATGAAGTTTTATGGTGAGTAAAAGGGAAAAATAAAAGGTAAAAATATGTACAAGTGAGAAGGTAAAAAGAATGGTTAATTTTTCCCCGGATGGGGTGTTAAGGGTTGCGATAGCGCCACGTAGGTTGAGCCAGGACGATGCGTTAATGCATCCACCAGCTCGCCTTGCCTCGCACATATAACCCACATGACTCGCAGCAAGCAATGCATTACAAAGAGGCCCCTCGCGCAAGCGAAAGGTACTCTCCCGCAGAGCACTAACGAGCAGGGATTAATGGCGTCGTTTATTGCCCTGGACATGTTAATTATGGTGTTTATAACGCATATAGCCCGGGTTGCAGCACCTAAAGGCAATTTGGTCTGGCCGACCTCCATCTCTCCGGTGCATTCGAGCAGAGGCAGCCTCCCTCTCGTCTCTCTCGCACAGAATCAGCACTCAGCTACCACGCTCCTCAACCACATTTGGATAAATACAGGCAGCCTTCGAATCCTCCACAGCAACTCCGCCATGCCTCGTATTCGTGGGACACCGCGACGAGGTGCGGCCTGGTACGCAGAGGAGTCTAGGCGCAAACGCAAGAAGGATTTCGAGAGGGCGATGGCAATCGTTGCTAGGCGAAGAAGGACCAGGGCCTGTCTACCTCCTAAGGCGCAAAGGGAAGCGGTCAATGCAAGCCAACCCGCCAAGCCCTCCCGGGCACACCCTGTTCGTGGCATTGAGCAACCGGAATCCGATCTCGAGCCTTGGCTCGCACAACACCCGACAACCAGCTAGTAATGAGCCCAACCCCTCCACTGCTATCGCAGAACAACCTTACTCCCCTTGCTATGTCAACGAGGAGGCTCCTCCTGAGCCCACCATGGAAACCACAGAAGCAGAGCAAAAGCGCCATCAGCACAGTGCAAAAGCAGAAAAGGAGACCGTCAATGAGGAGTCCCGGGACAGCCACCGGTGGGAGCAGCCTGCAGCAGCGGACTGGGGATACCTCGACCTTCTCTTCGAAATCAGAGACAAGCTGGCCAACCAAACTTTCCTCCTGGAGCGCATGGAGCAACGGCTCGATATGTTTTTTGCTGCACACTCCAGAGCTTTGACCAAGAAGCAATGCCCAACCTATGCGCTCCCTTACTCCTTCCCGGCTCGATGGAGGCACATGGAGATTTAGCACAAGCAGCTCGGTTTCGAGGTTCATACATGTTTTGGTCTTGTTACCATATTTTCAGCTTTATGCTAGATAGTTATCAGGCTGTTTTAGTAATAGATAGAATAATTAGCTTAATGTTGGTGACCATAAGTCCTGGTTTCCCTCGGGCAGGATGTCGCTCAGGAAAACTTTGCTAAATTTTGTCAACTAGACCACAATGTGACATTTGGATATGGATGCCCCGCTGTCTCGGTTTGTCGCTCAGGAAAACTTTGCTAAATTTTGTCAACTAGACCACAATGTGACATTTGGAGATGGATGCCCCGCTGTCTCGGTTTCCTTCTTAGGCGGGACAACGGGCATCTCATCTATCTTTGTACTTTGAATACGTTAATATAACAGGCACCACCTTTTTTACTTAAAAAAGAAAAAAAAGAATGGTTAATTTGTTAAACATACATGGTTAAGAAAATAAATAAAAATAAAAGTACAAATAAATAAAATAACATAAAATGTTTATATATGAATATTTAAAAAAGTAATGAAATGAAATAAAACAAAAACAATAATAAATTGAAATTGAAATAAAAATTAAATAACATAAAATATATATACAAAATTAAAACAACATATTTATTTGACTATGGGTTTTCACTTAAAAATAAAATAAAACATTTACCTAAGTGTGTTTCTCATCTCTCGTTCCCAAAGTGTGTTCCTCATCTCTCTTTTCCCAGCATTGATTCGCTGCCAGCGAGCGTCCATATCCCTGATGAAGTTGCCTTGGTAACATACAAGCATAGCCTCATTGCGAGCATATTTCCATAGCCTAGACGGGTTTACTTGTACTTCCTACACTATTAATAGTGCTTTCAACTTCCTTTTTATATTTCAAAATATGCTAACCCTTTTAGATTTTATACATAGATATGCATATGGACATAGGGTGTGAAGGAAGCGGGGTGAATATAAAGTTCCTTTGATTTGTTGAGTACATGTTTTTCATTTTAGTTTAACCCAAAGGTCTCCCAAAAAACCATCATAGTTTTTTCCATTTTATTAATGTGAAGTGGATGGAGCTCAAAGAAAACAGTGGATAGACACTTTCCTATACTTATGGATTATCATGGTACACTCAACAGGAACATGTGTTCCACCACAACTATCATTATATACCTATATATGATAAATTCATGAACTTTCATTTAGATACAACAACTCATGCATGTTATGAATTGTAATATATTTCTTCAATGTTTGACTAGAATTAGACTAGCCCCTCACTCAAATTTAAAGAGTAATCCTAAAGGAATACTAAGAGTCAAGTCAGCTTCAGGAAATACCATCATCCAACTTAAAATATGGAAGTACTCTATACAAGTAGAAAGAAAGGTTGAAATTAGGATTCAATTCATGAAAAAGAGAACTAAACTAAAATAAATCTGAATCTAGAATTTTAGTCATCAAGGAAGAATGAAAATTGGTTGCAAGATAAGAATAGAACCAAACAACAAGCAACAAATCTAGTGTAGAAACAATGAGAGTGTTTTCAGTGAAAATTCGAAGGTAGTCCAAGGGAAATAACCAGTCAAGAAAAGGTAACCATTCAACATCAAACCCAACAGAAAAAATTTCCCAAAGTAGAGATATGAAATGAAAGACAAAGAATATTACAAGAATTTATGATCGATGTAAAATATTTGCAACACAATTCTTCATTCCAACTATCACACAAGTTTTTTCATTCAGTTCAAGAAAACAAGTTTCTAGGAATCAAGCAACATGGGTTAATGAAGATGCTCAATCAAAACAAATTTTCAAAAACCAATTTCATGAAATATTCGATAAACCCATTGCTATGGAGAAAGTCCCCCTACACTAGGCTATGTAATTGGAAAGGCCAATGTATTGTATGAACATGTAAGGAATTTTTGGACTATAACAGATGCCCCTTAATGTGTGAGGTCAGAAGAGCAACTGATGTCCGAAATACATTACAATATCTTTACCGGTGGGAAGGCACAGAGTAGAGTGATCCTAAAAATATTGTTCGGGACCATGCAATATGAAAATAAACGATAATATCTTTGAGGAAGGCATACCCATGCTCAGGATGAACTAAGCATGAATTGCAATCAAGTACACTTCAGATCCATGTCGTATAAATGTATGTATAAAGTGTAGTCACGATCAATACAAAATGGATATACATCTCAAAATCATTGGATGATATACAAGTACAATATAATATGCATCTTCAAGAAGCATTGATGCCTGTGGTTGGATATGAGGATGTCATAGCTCGAGCGATAAATTCAAGATATTCAAAAGCTCAGGTATGAGTACAATAGGAGTGTAAGACTCACTACCATGAGGTCTTTGACATGTTGGGGAAAGACTGGAAGATCTCTATTATCAGACACAAAAATTCATGGAGTTTGAATCCAAACTTGACTGGACTCTTGAGATGGCCAACTCATTTAAGTCAATATACAAACTGTAGAATGGCCTACTCAGACAGCGTAATATTGACATAAGTTTGTGATACAGGAGGCACCACAACCTCTCGATATGTTTGGAAGAGTAACCAAACGGAGGAGGACATGACTCTATGTAGCAAAAATAGATTCATAAGGTCACACTATATCCAAATTCTTAGTGAATAAATGAAAGGATGTGTTTTGTCGAAGGGCAACTGTATTTCTACCGAAAAAAGAGAATGTATATCCCGTCCCCTCTTTTTGGAATATTTTTTTTTTTTTGTCTTTTCCAAAGTTTTAACGAGCTTGAAAAAGAATAAAAGAATGATACGTTACAAAGGAGGAATGAGTGTCATGGGAAAGAAAACTAGTTCTAAGCACATGGAACATATTGATGTTCAGTGCAAGGAGACATGTGCAAGATAAGGAAACTCGAGAAAATTCCTCCATGGGTCAAGGTGTCATATCACAAGGGCATAAATTTCTACAAGGTTTTCATTTAAGGAATGATTTGAAGGTTAAGTAAATAGAAACATGAAGTCAGCATTAGGACAAAGACACAAGGATGAGACATCCAATATGATTAAATATGACACAACATGACTCCTTCCGTGTGAAGTTTTATGATCCCAAAGAAGGTAAGATCAGTGGTTTTTCACATTTAGAGAGTCCGAAAAACACTAAAAGAAAACTCCAGAGTGTTCCTTTTTCGTAATTAGTTCATTTAGTTCGAAAAAGGGTTAAACTTATACCAAAATTACATTTCTTCAAAACCATTTTAATGAGTGTGATTGAGACAAGATCACTCGACAATCTTTTCAATTTTAAGGATTCTCAAAAGAACTTAACTATGGAAGCACAATTTTTTTATAAGTTTAGTCTCCTTAGCCCGAAAACTTATAAAGTATAACTTAGGAGAACTCTCTCAGCCAGACGGGTCTCCTGAGGAATACATTTTTCTTGGATAATCTATTGGCTCGAAAAAGGGTTAAACATATGCCAAATAGATGTTCTTTCTGGACCAATTAACGAGTGTGAAAGGAACAAGGTCATTAGACAATCTTTTCATATTTAGGGATTTTGAAAAGAGATTAAATATGGACTCTAAGGGGGTTCCTTTTTCATAAGTAATCTCGAAGTCCCAAAAAAGAGATAAACCAAAACCAAGGAGAATGTCCCTTTTTCAAAAATTTAGTCCCTCGGGCCTGAAAAAGGGTTAAACATATGCCTGAGAATACTCTCCTAGTGAACCAAAGCTCCTAGGGCATATATTTATTTGTAAATTAACCGTCCGGACCAAAAAACGGGTATAATACCACTGGCTAGATGTTCCTTCAAATTTGAGTTTGGCGAGCGTGAAGGGAAACAAGATCACTCGACAATATTTTCAATTTTAGAGAGTCTGAAAAGGGCTTAAAGAAGATTCCAGGGGGGATTCTTTTCTCAAGTAATCTAGATGAAATCGAAAAGAATAAATAAAATATCATTGGATGTTTCTTTCAAAATTTAAACGAGCCCGAAAGAAAACAAACTACGCTCATGGGGATCTCTTCGGGTAAGAACCAAAAAAGACGAAGAAGAATGAGGCTTCAAAACACAATCATGACGAGACTAAAAGGACTCCCAAGTGTATGTATAAAACTCACACCATGGACAACAAAATGTAGCAAAGGATATACCTAGGGAATCCATGTAGAGGAATTATCTACCACCTAATTATGAAACTTCTAAAGCAACAGAGAAGGTTTCATGTTGCACTTCGGTAGGATCGATCCCATGGAAAAGTGAAAAAGTCAACAATATGCAGAATGCAAGGTGGTGACAAACCTAACTTATATGCAAATGTCAAAAAACAAATTTCACCATGGGATGATATATGTGTAACCCATCTCAAGAAAACAACGAACCGAAGGAACAAGTTCATTAGAACGACCCAAAGATATCTCAAAAGGGAACTCATGTAGCTACCAATCCAAGGAAAGGGAAAAAGGGGACCAAATTAGGGGGAAAAAGCCCAAAACATTCTATAAATAGAGGAGGAAAACTCATTTTAACCATTGCAATTTGGAAAATAACAAAAAAGGTCAAAATCTCTCTTCCTCAAAATGTGAATTCAAGGAGCTACGGTGGATGAAAGATCCTCACACTTGGACCAAGTAAGTAAAAACAACCTTTACTTTCATTTTCATGCATCATTTATGCTTAATTTAAGGTTTGGAAGGTGTGTGCCTTTGTAAAAAGGTTGTGCCTACATGTACGTGGGTTGTCCATGCTCAGCCTGCGTATGTACACAGAAAAGGTAACACTTAGCATGTGTACATACACAAATGTCTTAAAGACAACCCACATACACCTCTTTTAATGATAAAAAAATGAAACAAGTGTTAATCCCTTCCAAATTTTGTGCAACAGGATGAATTTCCATCGGCAGGAAAGGGAACATGAGGAATTGGATGTCTTGGTGGAGGAGGATCTTGGGGCTATTTCCATGATGAAACAATGTGGTATGTGGAAATTATTTCACTATCCATTCATGAGGTCACAACCTAGACTGTTGAACCATTTGATAGAGTATTGGCATCCAGATATAGAGGCATTTATGCTAGAGGATCAATCACTAACTCCAATTACGGAAGACATTAATTCTTGACCGACCTCTCGAGGAGAGGGGAACTGATCAACTTCAGGACCTTTCCTCCAGGGCCATACAACATAGAGGACTATATTGGTATGTACTGCGGGGAAAGCATCGATAAAGTAGGATCTCAAGTGGAAATACACAATATTACCAGCCTTAGTCTCCAGATTGTACTTTTCATGATTGGGCGGATCACTGGATCTGCAACACTTCACCAGGCTTCTTCTGCATAGATGCATTGTGCACTTCAATGCTTGGATGCCACCATTTTTCATTGGAGCACTACCATGCTTACAACCATGAATAAACAAATCATTGAATGTTGTAGAAGGATGAACAAGAACTTTAGGTTCGATACTATATTGTGCGATTTCTTATTTGAGAGAGTGCCTAGACTTAGCCCAAGGGAGACAATGCAAGGCCACATTGCCTCCTTTCTGACATTATGCAGGTGGGCAACATTTTTTCCTAGACAAGGTGCAAGGAGGGTCCAAGTGGCCTTCAATGACAATTTTTTTGATTAGTGGGCCTGTTGGATTCCATTAATAGAGGACTATCCATATGCAAGGATCCATTTTCTAAGGGATCCCGATATGCCCATGCCCCCTAGAAAGGAGCGCGGAGGTATAGGTAAACACATTTTAAAATTTTTTAAAATATTATGCTTTTTATGTAATGTCAAAGTACTAACATAAAGATATGTTATATACAGATGTAGGACCAGTTTGACCAGTTGACTTTGCTAGGACTAGGCGTCGTCCCCAACTAGAGGTCGGACTAGCAAGAGCAGGAGGACCARGAGCTRCAGGAGGACCCCCATCCGAAGAGGCTGAGACARTGTTGCAGCGAGTAGAGAGAAACCTGATGGCTCTCACTCATGCAGTACCCATGGTAGAGATAGAGGACCTATCCCCGACCATGCAACCACATGTAGTAGGGGTGCCCAAGAGCTGGGTCCATTTGTTCTGGCATCTTGTGAACGTTGTAGTTCATTATAGTAGGGCCAATAGGCCTATACCATAGTTAGTTTTGGATCACTCATGTGCCAAGGGAACGTTTTGTAGTCTGTATTGAGGGCTTAATCCCAACGATGTATACTGGCTCGATTTGAGGCTTTATGGCCCACTTTGTACTTATGACACTATTTTTGGGATATATTATGTATACATATTTTTTCCTTATGGATAAACATTTTGTACGAATTTATTTTACATGTGTATGTGTGTGTTTTTACTTTTATGTTTGAACAACATGCCAGTCTAATACTTGATTAGCCAATGTATCAGTTGGTCGATTAGATCTCCTAGGAACATGAATATAAGTAATATAATCAAAAGTGCATTCTAAGAGATGTACCCTAAGGAATAATCGGTGAAGGGTGGGATCATAGACACGGTATATCCTATTTAACGGAGACACGACTAGTTGAGCATTCAGATAGACTCGAAGGCGAGAAATACCATGTGACAAGGCGTCATGTAGTAACTCTATTACTGAAATGTACTCGACAACATTATTGGTTTCTTCTCCTAGAAAAATACCTACATAGGACAACAACTGACCAAAAGGTGTAAAAATCACCCAAGTTGTGGAAGCAAGCCTTCGAGTGTGTCAGATAGCACCATTCGCGAACCCAACAAAGACCTCAGATTCACTTGACATCTGCCACAGTGAAAAGAAAACACAATAACTACACTTCCATAAAGCAAAAAAGACAAAACTGTATAAAAAACTATACATATATACAATAATTCATGCTCAAGTGACTGACCTAAGTGTAATACTTTTTAAGGTAGAGCCCGTTTCTAGGCTTCGATAAAGCGTTACCCTAGAAATCAACTAGACGATAAGCACCCTTTTCTAAAAATTCTTTCACAATGAAAGTTCTGAACCACATGGGTTTGAAATTGCCTTCCCCCAAGCGATATTTTTCTTGGTAGTAGACCAAGACAAGATCTCCTTTGAATAAAATCTGAGGGCCAACAGACCGATCATAATGACACTTGGTGTGTTGTTTGTGAGCCTCGTTGGACAAGGATGCATCTTGGCACTACTCATCGAGTTGCTCGGATATAAAAGACACTCTTCAAGCGGTGTAGTGTTGGACAGTAGTTCCACTGCCAACTTAATAGAATGGATTTGAAATTCAATGGGAAAGACTGCCTCCATCTCGTAGATGAGTTGAAAATGTGAAAAATTGATAGAGGTCTTGACTGAAGTTCGATAAGACCAAAGTGTCAAGTACAACATAAAATGCCCATTTCACTTGGCCAAATTAATTATTCATTGCAAAATAGTCTTAAGAGACTTATTAATAGCCTCTACCTTACCATTTTCCTTTGGGTAGTAAAGTGATGAATGTTATCGTTTAAACCCTAGTTTTGATGTTAATTCAATGGTACTGAAGTTCGATAATCCCAAAGTGTCGATTACAACATCAAGTGCCCATTTGACTTGGCCGAATTAATTATTCATTGCAGAATAGTCTTGAGAGACTTATTAACATCCTCTACCTTACCATTCACCTATGGGTAGTAAAGTAACAAATGTTCTCATTTAAACCCTAGTTTTGATGTTAATTCAAACATCATTTTGTTCTAGAAATGGCTTCCATGGTCTGTGACAATCTCCTTCGGAATACTGAACCTAGCATCAATCTGGGTGAAAATGAAAAGGGTATTGGTTTCCCCATCATTGTTGAATGTCGACATAGCTTTGATCCACTTAGTAAAGTAGTTGAATGTGACGATTATAAAATAATTCCCCCTAGCTGAAACTGGGTGACATGTAGTGAAATAAATCCCCCACTTGCTAAAGGGGCCGACGACAATAACCAGGAACATGGGAGCTAGGTGTGCCTGCATATTTTGAGAGACAATATGGCATAGGTGACACCTCTTGACCACCTCTACGTAATCTTTGATTAACGAGGGCCAAAAGTATCCATCCCAAAGAATCTTTTCGGTTGTTTCCAGCCTAGAAAGATGACCGACACATGATCCTATGTGACAGTCATTCAAAATGATCTCTTATTCTTCATGAGTAAGACATATTCAGAGAATGAAATCCACTCCTCAATGACATAAAGTTTCATCAAGGATAATACAGTTCTGCGCTTGGTGGCGTATTCGTCGATGCTCATCGCGATAAGTAGAAGAAGGGAACTTAAAATTCTGAAGATACACTAGTATATCTCCATACCAAGGGTCTGAAGATGCGATAAGAAAAATATATTCGTTGATCGATGATTCTTTGGGAGAAATATCACCACTCTCAACCAGAAGTTTCAAGATTATTTCAACAAATACCAAGGAATTTTTAGATTTTGCCGAAACAAAATCCAAGTTAAACTCTTGCAGGATGACTATCCATCGACCAATTTTCCCACCAATGACCCATCATGTTAACACATATTGAAAAGGGTTGACGATGGTCTTGCGAAGTAAAATTTAATGACAGAACCATCGAACAGTGTGGACATCTACCAAATTGATTTTCTCAACATCTGTATAGTTGAGTATCATTCCAACCAGGCCTCGACTAGGATAGTAGATAACATGCTCTTTGAGTGCATCATCCTCTTGGACCAATTCCATGTCGATAGTAGATTCTGCGGTAGCCAAATACAACAAGAAATCATTTCCATAATATGGAGGACTAAGTAGAGGGGAAGACATTAGATCATGTTTTGACGCGTCAAAATAGAACTAAGTCACTTCATCCCAACAAAATGGGATCCTTTTTTTCAAGAGATGTATGAACCCTTTAGTAATATCGACATAGTTAGCAACAAAATGTCGAAGAAAATTGGCTTTCCCCTTTAGACTCCGAAGCTAGGGAATTGTGTGCAGGGGAGGCAATTGAACTAGTGCCTCAACCTTCAAAGGATCGACCATGATCCCTCTAGTTGACACAATAAAACCTAACAAGCATCCTCATGTCAAGAAAAAACTACACTTTTTGGGATTCAGGTGAATCGAATAATAGTGACACCTCTCAAATATTAGTCGTAAATGAGGAGGATGATCAGATCCCTTGTGAGAACGTGATACCAGATCATCAAGATATGCCTCGACTATGTGTTTGAGGTCATGGAAAGAAAACAACATGGCCCGCTGAAAAGTTTCTCCAGCATTCTTAAGGCCAAAAGGCATCTTTCGATACATGAATGTACCCCAAGAAAAACAAAATTTGTTTTATGTTGGTCCTTGGGCTTGATCTGAATTTGATTGTACCCAAAAAAACTATCCATGAAAGAAAATACCTCACAACCTACGCATTCATCGATAATATGGTCAATACATGGGGTTGGAAAATTGTATTTTGGGAAATCTTTGTTCAGGTCATGAAATTCTATGCATACGTGGATTGTACCTTGCTTCTTGTTGACAGGAACAGGGTTTGGTACCCATTCTATCAATTGCATGGGGTAAATGAAACTAACTTTGATGAGTTTCTCTACTTCAACCTTTATCGCCCACTACCTTGGGAGGATTGACCAGGCGAAGCTTATGTCAGACAAGATTAACACTAGGATAAGTCATGATTTCATGTTCAACAATACATGGATCAATACCTGGAATATCCTCATAAGATCAGGAAAAAATGTCATTAAATTCTTTAAACAATTAAGTGTAGATTCGAATCTATTCGGGAGATAAATCCTCTCAAAAGAAGACATTTTCCATGATGCCAGGGGTTTTGGATATATCAATACAAATCGTTTCAACTATACATTCCATGTTTCCCTTGACATATATTCTGTGTGTAGCTAGAGGGTTAATAATACAAGGGGCATCTCCATTCATGGTCGTAATGAAATTTGCTTCCTCTATTCTCTTGAGCTCAGGTAAGAAATAAGATATGTTGTGAAGATTGTCCCAAGGTCTGTTTGGCCCAATCAATACCTCCAAGATTTCCTCGTCAGAGGGAAAGACTAATTCCAAAGGGTTGTAGGAGGTGAGATATTTTTCAGCCCAAATAGGCTCTAGAATAGGATCTAGCTCATGTGGGGGAGACAGATCAGGGTTGGTCGACGCATGTTGGAAAATACTGTATAAAACTTCAGAAATGGATAAGGGCATGGCCATGCCAAGGTTCCCTACCCATTCCATCAAAGCTGATGGGGAAGGTAAATTCCATGGGTCATCAAAGTAACTCATTTTAAAATACACAACTTGAAATATTACAGCCTTGGGCTAGTCGGGAACAATCAAAATAAACCTAACATCATTTTCAGGCGGTGGATAATCAAAATTTCCCATCAAAGATGGAAACAATTTGGCACCTAAGATGATAGTACCTAGTTGTGGGTTGTCAATCATCGAGATTGTGGATGCCCTTGATGAAGAGTCAGCACTAGAGAAGTATAAATGATCAACGGTTATTATCCGACCTTTGTGAGGAAAACATAAGACCCGAAACATGGTGGATACAACCGATGTCATGGAATAGGTCCAACTTTGCCCTAACAAAGTATTGTAGTCGAGAGGTGCATCAACTACTTCTACTTCAACACACACAATTTTTCCCTCCAACTGCATGGGGAAAGAGAGAATTATGCCATGTGGTTTGAAAGATCGACTGTCAAACATAGTTAACAATGTGGGTGAGGGAGACAACTCATGTTGGTTGATGGCCTTCCAACATGCCAACGACATCATGCTAGTCAACGCACCCTCATCAACCACTGTACAAAAAATGTTCCATGTCAATGATTTCATGGTGTATGCCACTACTATCTAAAAGAAACATGGTGAGGAAGACGAGGTTTATGGTCGATAGGGTAAAAAGAAAGAATTCTTGAGTTAGTGGTCTCGACCGCTCCCAAGGAAAACAACAATTTCCTTTGTCATGGGAACCTATGGAGAACCTCCAGAGTGGACATTAGACAAAGCGTTTGTGCCATATCCTCCATGATGGAGTAATTATGAGTATCCCTTGCATTAGGGTTGTGAGAACCCTTTTCGAATGCACCCTTAGGGATGTGAGTCATCGTTTCCCCCGCCATATTCTTGATTTCAAGAGTCAATGGGTTACATGATTATTTTCCCTTCTCAACATATTACGACATTTTGTAGCTATGAGGCCTAGTCTATAGATGAGCTTCGGATATCATCATATAAATGTTTGTGTCCTTGTTTTTATTTATGGACATGGGGGTTCCTTGACTTCTCCCAGGAACACTCATGGATGAGGAATATTGATCTATACTTTTCCATTGTGGAAAATGGTTATTTAACATAACAGGTTGATGTTGTGCCAATAGATTTTGGGGTCCCTCAAGTCGAGGGAATTGGTGATTCAAGTGGTCGTCCGTGCAAATATTGCAAGGAAACGTCACCTTTCTCTTTTCATATTTTCCCTAGACAACATTAATTTCAGCCTTCTTCTCCCCCTTACCTTTCTTGTTTTTAGGTTTCCTCTTTCCCTTGGTTTGTTGGTTACCCTTGGGATTTGTTGATTTCACATTGTCTGCATCCAAATTTTGGGTTGCTGGGGTAGCTGAACTAGGATTTTGGCTAGCCACAGTCTATTGAATCAATAACTGTTGTACTTGATTAGACAATTAATTTGTGGAATTTATTTGTGTTGAGACTACTATTTCATCGACATGAGGCCCAAAATTGTATTTGTTATTATCGAACATCAATTGTGGTGCATAGGGTAGGATATCGTATAGCATACCATACTAAGAGTAAATCAACTCCATTTTCTAGGCTGTCATGATAGCCTCTTCTTTGGAAAAAAATACAGACATCACGACATCTTTGGATACACAAGGTAACAAGTAATTTAGGAACCACTCGACCAAAAATGTAGGAGGGACCTTGAATTTGATCAAAATCCTTTGTCGCCGCCATTCTCAGAAGTGATTTGAGATATGGTCATTTTTCCGTGTCCTCGAAGTTGTCCAACAACTTTCTGTCGACATCGTATATTACTGGCAGCTGGAAATGGCTCAAGAAAACCATAGACATATCATTAAAGTAAGTGTACTTCAAGCTATCGAGCTCGATATACCATTTCGTTACACCCCCTATAAGAGTGTGTTGAAACAAACACAATTGAATGAAATCATCCTTTAACGATTTTGATGAACACCATAAGTGAAAAGTCATGACATGATCACCTAGATCTTCGCCAAGATTGCATTCAAATTTAGGGATTTCGGAGGGAAACTTAGTCGGCATGGGGGGGCAACATGAATCATGACAGATCATTTCATTTAAAAGTCTCGGAAAGTCTGGAAAATGCAGAGTTACTAGAAAAGGTAGTCTCGGTTATGGAGTATTTACATGAAAATAGGGGCCTCGATTTTGGCTGGCACCAAGTTTCCAGGAAAATTTTGACTGTTGGCCAAGGTTTTGGTAGATGCCATGGTGGCATTTTCTACTAAAAGGGACCTTTGTTTGATTCTCCATCATCAAATGATTCCCAAAGTTGGATGACATTCCCTGTGTAAGGATCACTCCCTGTATAGTATTCCAAGTACCTTCATTGTGGATGCCCCTAGCCGACCCTCCTGGCATAGGTACTGAACTTTTCTCGGGGTTCCACAGAATGTGGGAGGGTTTTCCCTTAATCGACATCCCTTACGAAGGAAATGAACCTTGCCAAGTACTTCCAAAACCTTGTGAGGAGTAAACTCTTGTCATTTCTCCCTGTTAAGGAATGAAACCTTGCGTAGGTTTTTGTTGACCAAAAACGAAGTTTCCCCTAGTCAAGAGTGAAGACAATGAGAAAGCATTATTTCCAAACAAACTGAAAAAAAAAAAAATGGTATGGATTCCACCGGAGTCATGTAGGATTGAGGTCCAATAATCCCTAAACTAAACAAACTAGAGTTGGTATTAGGTTCGATCGGTTGTTGGAAAGTTCCTCTGAGTGAAGGGGACGTAGGAGGGATATGACCCCACCATAAGGGATAGCATTGAATGGGGAAGTGGTTCCTATGGGGGGTCCTTGCAAGGGAGCATTACAACTCCATACACCCAGAACAATGGTATGTAGAGTAGAGTATATTAGAATTGAATTGGAATCAAAGCTCGTCATCCCATATGAAAAGGGAGCTCTAGATGCATTTTTAATGGAGGGAACATTGGCCAAATTCGTCGAAGGTGTTATCACCATTACAATTTTGGTGTGAAATCGAGATTTGAGGACTTAGAGAGGTGCTAAACCATTTTGGAAGCCCGACAAACTAGAGATGGGGCTAAATCTGGAAGGAGGAAGCTAAATATGGCAGGGCGCTAAGGTGATGGGACCCAATACATCGCAGATCGCGATCTCCCCCAAATCGACGGTCAATGATAATTTCGGGGTGAGGAGTTTCGTGGGGGGTAATTTTTGAAAGCAGGCCAAAAACTAAACCATGGTTTTTGGTCGAGAACACATTTCACCATTGGGTGCATTTCGGGGCGAGAAGCGGGTTGCTCCAAACCGCTTCCTCACACCCCTGAAATTGGAAAAGTATATAAAGGGCATTTGTTGTTTATTTTATTATTTTTCAAAATACTTGAATGTTTGAAAGTTGGCGCGACCACCCCCATTCAACTACAGCTTAACAGTACGCCAAGTTCATGCCATTCCATTCATTTCCAAGTATTTCTCATCACCACCATGGACCCTATCATAACTTTAGTGACAGAGCAAGACCCTGTGTCAAATGAAGAAGCCCCAATTGACCGAGATTCATCTGTTTTCAACATCGAAATCACCATTTCACCCATCTCTATGTCTATAAGCAATCTTTCCAATAATGTAGGAAAGTCGATACCATTCTTTGAAGTAGTTTAGGCCACTATAGTCCCTTATGTTGTTGAAGTCACTTTCCCTTTTTCCAAATTCATAGGTTGGTGCACAGAGCATTATTCACAAGAAGAGAAACTCGTCATAAATTAACATGGGTCTGAAGTTCTGTGTAGGTTAGAGAGTCTATCAATTCAATATTCCCTCGACATACCAGAGTCTTTCTCCATAGTGTCTGAACCTTTCGATGAAGAAAAACTAATTAGGGTCTACAGAGAGTGTCCATCAGAAGTCAGAGATCTATTTTTATAGACAATTGTCAAACCAGGACATCTTTCAGAGAGTCTGTCTTTACCAATGAATGTGAGCATAATGGTTATTGAGATCCAATGAGTATGTTCCCTATTGAGGCAAATTTTAGGTCTAGATAATGACAAACATATGGTCGAGGTCATGTTGGGTTTCTTGTTGACATTTGTTTAGTCAGAGTTAGGTTTGTCAGTCTGTATCATCTTCAATCAATCCATAGCTGATAATTTCCATAAACAACTAGTGAATTTCCACTCTCTAAGGCATTTAAGATATTACACCTACTTGCTGAAGGTTTTCCTAGAAAAAAATAAGAGAGAATTTTCAGAAGCAACATTCATATCAATTGAATGTAAGAGTATCACATTGATCATATTCATAAACAAAGTCATGTCCAGGGTTTACAGTTTGATTTTTAACACCAGCATTCCCAAAGTTTTGGCTGACATGAGGAGATATCTATAGCCAAATCCAGAAAACATAGTGGGGGAGTCGGTACTGTTAATGCATTCAACAGTAATCTAGGTTTATGGTTTTCATGAATCCCCTTACCTTTTTCCTATTTTTCTGACCCCCAGAGTCTTTTCCCTTGAATTCATCAGGAAAAGAATCATATTTGAGATAGATCATTTTCCTGAAATTGCAAAAAGCTTCCAACCTCAAATTACCTTTTATCATTAGACCCTTCCTTGTCAAAACTAGATCATGCTTATCTCAGATTCAAGAAAAGATCAAAGAGTTTGGTTTTGCATAGCTAGAGGGAATAAGATATGATTCACATCAAATCATATCCAAGAGAAGACTGATGAACAAACATGCCCCTTATGAGCATGAACATGTTGAGGGTTTTGATAAGTTGGAAAATATAGAAGTCTGTGATGATATGCAAGCAATCTTACAAACAACTCAAACACAACAAGTGGAGGAATCCCTGCAACATATCCAAACATGGCAAGATCCTTAGAGACTGATATTCAAAGTCCCCAAGGTAAGTGTTTACAACAAGAGAAGTAGTTCAAAGGCCATGGGCACCAATGATCAGTAAACTTCCTCTATGAAGTTTAAGATTACACAGTCCCCACAGATAGTGTATTTAGAGGAGGAAGAGCCTAAAGAACAAGTGAATATGGATATGGTGGAGAGTGGTACTATCACTGTAGAGGTTTAAAAGGGAAGAAAGCTCCAAAGTGAAGGCAACTCAAGAACCTTTAGAAGAAAAAAACACATCTTTGATACGACATCTAGGGAAACTTATCAATATAAAGAATATTTTTCAAAACAATATGTTGAGAAAGAAAACATGGCTATGGGTGAGATGATGGAGTTAGTCCATGAAGTGGAAAATATTTCTCAGCACAAGTCTTCTCTGTTCACAGTAAGGGATATTGAGAAGAGGACCTTTAGTATAACATTTGCATATGAAGACAAAGTATCTAAGATCAAGATAAAGTATCACAACATTAGTGCTCCAGAAAAATTCAAATTCCACAGGAATACCAGTGATATGTTATATTATGATTACCCGAGTCTAAGCTTGAATAATTCCAAGATGTCATCTTATGCAATCAAATTGGAAGGGAAGTTGAGGAAATAAAAGGAATCCAACAAATCTTGGCAGACTCAGGTCAAGAGGTTGGAATCTGAAGGCCCCCAAGGAGTGAAATCCTCATTAGATGAGAAGGAAAAATTTATTCAAAGCTTGAAGAATAAATTGAAAATGTCTGTCAAAGGGCATCCAAAAAAAACAGAACTGGTTTCTCTAGAACAAGAAAATGAAGCATTTCAAAAGGAGGCATTCGACTACAAGGCTAAGGCATTGCAGCTAGAGCAAGAAAAGGTGAATTGGTCACAAGGATAGATGGAATTGATGAACACGGATGTATTTGTACCTCTTGTTGTAGAAGTTGGGCCAAGAACTAAAGGAATTGTCCAGGATATGTCACAAGTTATCCTGAAGGTAGGATAAATCAAGGGGTTAAAAGGGGACATAGAAAAGTTGAAGCAGGAAATGCAATCAAAGGATGAAAGAATAGCTAAATTTCAAAAGGAGAATCAATCCTTGCAGGAAAAGATATACAATTTGAAAATAAGATTAAGAGGCAGAGGACTGTTGTAGGGAGCCAATCATATCATCTGGGATTCTATATTTACTGAAGCTTCCAAGTTCAGAGTGTATTTAAAGTTAATCAATGATAAAGACAACATGGCCATCAAAGCCAGAAGCAATTGCATTTTTTTAAATGATACTTTAGCAAAGAAACCATCAGAGTGGGCCCAAAATTACATAAACCTGCTAAACTCTATCCCTACGGCAGAACTTTAGACCATTAGAGTCAAATATAAAACTACATTGGTCATCTGGGCTAGGAAGGATATTGCTAAACATAACCTGTTGAAATCAGTCCAAACCAAGGTGACACAGATGGAGCAAAGTGTGCAAGATTTCAAGGATCTGTTTAAAGAATTGTTTATTAAAGGCCTCCTACCATTTTTGGATGGAAAAGGAAAATTATATGATCAGGAAGAATACATCACTCACCTCACTCAGTGCAGAATGCATCACTCGAAGTTTGAAAACCTGGAGGATACCCTGAAAGGAGAAACCCTAGTTGAACATATGATTATAGATTTTGAGATTTTGAATCAGTTCAAAATAGTGAAAATTGGACTACCAGTCATGACATATCCCTCCTGCATTGACCTAGAGATCTTGATCAAGGAAATGATGGATTATGATATCCCTTATGACTTGCAATGGAAGAAGATAGTACAGTTGGGTAAGACAAAGTGTATTTTTCCAGGGACTAGTAGATGATGTACAAGTGTCATTGAAGATGGAAGATCAGGAAGAAGACCATAACATAACAAGTGGAAAAGGAAGGATCTAAAGCATCAGAGGAGTTAAAGCCATATATTCAAACGTTTCTTTGTTAATCATTGTAATCGGTCCCAGTACCGAAATTTCCATTTGTAATCATTATAATCAATTTAGAAGCTGAAACGTTTCATTTCAGTCATTGTAATCAGTTTCAAATCGAAGAAACTCAAATTGTATAAGTATTAGAGGTTCCAAATGTATTAATGTTGGCAGAAGTGCAAGGGCACGATTTTCATTGTTCGAAGTTAATATGTAATCTTCTGAAGCTGAATTGAATATATATGCATAAGTATTTGAAGTTTCCATGAAAATATTCTAATGGTGGTGATCTAAGTTTTGTCTCCTCTCTTTGTATGTATTTCCTGTATTGTTTATTTCATTTTCATTGTCTTTTGTTTTAATTGGATAATCAAAGGCCTAGAATTCATCTTGTGATGCTCTCGACTGAAGGAATTTAAATTGTGTTAAGTTATTCCTAACTAATTAAGAATTCA
This sequence comes from Picea sitchensis, assembly GCA_010110895.2. Taxonomy (NCBI): domain Eukaryota; kingdom Viridiplantae; phylum Streptophyta; class Pinopsida; order Pinales; family Pinaceae; genus Picea; species Picea sitchensis. Next base: position 68,335 of record SNQJ01S0023207.1, on the reverse strand, counting down.
TTTATTTAATGCTTTGATGCAGTTATATGTTTTCTTTTTCTTCCTACACTCTACAAATTTACAAATTATAAATCAGATTTATCACCTCATTTAGATTTTATCCTCTGGATATTTCTATAGACAAGTTAGTGTTTCCTTTCATTTTCAAAAGTTTAACTCCATAGCCCTAAGTGTCCCTCCCCTTCCTTTCCAGCAAATTTATAAAACAAACCCCAAAACAACAAAACCTAGCCATTGATTGTCAAAGAAACACCAAGTGACATGAGAGAGCCCCCTTTGAGATGAGCAGGCTAGTACCTAGCTCTAAAGTTTGTTTGTAGGTTACCTCTGATGGTTTTTTTATCAGCTGAAAAATTTTACAGATTCCTAACATTCTCGCACCATTGTCGGGGACCGAAAGTGAAATCTTCCCTCGGAAAAGAACGACTTAAAGCTTCAGATTTGATTCCTGAGGGTGACAATGAATCAAGAACCTTATTGGATGAGACTAAATTTACCATGGAGAATCCATTGTAAAGAGATCAATAGCAGAAAATAGTTTGAGCTAGAAATCTTGTCTCCCAAGAGAATTCATACTAGGAGAAACCCAGACCTAGAAGCAGTGATCCCTGTTTCTGATCCTAAGAATATTGTACACAAAAAAATAGAAAATCCAATAAGCCCAATCTTTTGTCTAGACATATATCTATCCTTTCCCAAAGATTGAGTGACAAGCATTGAAGACCTTGATTTTGATGTGAAATTTGAGAAGACTGTGTTCATAACTAAATCTGAGTCTTGTTTGAACACGATCATATTTGATAAGAAGAGGTTCCAAGATTTAATTTTAGCTCCCTCTACCAAACCTCTTGTGATTCATACTCAGAACCAACAACCACTTCAGGTCCTTACTATAGCCATGGAAGCTAGGTTTTCCCCTCTTGTTCTACCTACTCATTTACATGATTTTCCTCGGAAGTATAATATGAGGATTACATTGTATGATGATGAAGGCAATGTGTCAGCCCAAAAACATTTAGATTGGTTCAATGATTTTGTAGACTTGGAATAAGTAGATTTTGAATATGCAAAAATAAGGTTGTTTGAAAAAAGTCTTGCAAGAGAAGTCAGAAAGTGGTTTAGAGCTCTCCCACCTGGAAGTATCCAAAATTTTGAAGCCTTTGAAATGACTTTTCTTGCAAAGTGGGGTGACAAATAAAACCCCCTCCAGTAGCTAAACTAGTATAACAACATGAGAAGGTCACCTGATGAAATAATTTAGGAGTTTTCAGCTAGATTTATAAAGGTCTATAATTCAATTCCTATTGAAGTAAACCCCCCTCCTAGAGATGCTCAACTCAGATATTTTTATTCCTTCTAAATTGATTTTTATTTTTTGTTAAGGCAAAGAATATCTACTTCATTAGACGATATGATGAGTGATTCAATAGAAGTTAAAGTAAATCTAATGGCTTCAGTAAAAATCAAATCTAACTCTGACAGGGACATTAACAAGGTTCAAGATAAGGCACAACCTTCAACCTCACAGTCATCATAAGAGAGGTTTGAAATGATGATGAATACCATGGAGAGGATGTCTTTAGATAATAATCCTAACACCAGAGAACAGGCTGATGTTCCACCTAGGAATCAGAGAATACCAACAATTCCACAAATCATACAAAGAGATCGGAGGAACCAGGGTGTTCAACAAATAAGACCTCCCTTTCAAAATAATTATGTAAATGAAAATTTTAAAGACAATATGCATTGTTGTGATGGTGATGAATTGGAGGTATTTTTATCTAAATAAGAACATGACATGTTCCTGGATGCAAATGAAATATTCATGCAGGAGAATGATGAGAGGTTTTCAGTGGTAAAAGAATATTACCAAACGGGGTTGCAGAATGCCATCATGCAATTCCATAAACAATATAACCTTCRAAACAAAAAGGTGCCTGCAAATCCTCCAAAGGGAGATCCTACCAAAGAAGCTCAAAATAATGTACCTTCTTCAAGTCAACCTAAAAAATATTTTGTTGAAAAGGATGCCATGGAGAAAGGAAAGAGGAAGGAAGAACCTCATAATAAAGTACCTAAAACAAGAAAGGAGACAATCATCAAAGAGGTAGAGAAAAATTCATCATCCTTTAATTTTGAAAGTGAGATGGCATAAATTAAAATCTCTGTACCATTCAATGAGTTAATAAAGAATAATGAATATAGAAATCAGATCATCAAGATTCTCAATATGGAACAAACTTCTAACACTTTGAACATACAAGATGATCATCCTGCCATCTTGTTTGGCCCACATGTAGAGGAAAGTAATGATGTTGATGAGGTTCCCGCTTTCTATGTTAGTATGAAAATTCATGATATGACTCTACACAATGCTATGTTGGATTCAGAAGCGTACCATAACCTGATGGCCAAGGTGGTCATGGAACAATTAGGCATGGACATTACAAGGCATTACAAATATCTTTTCTCCTTTGATTCAAGGCAGGTGAAGTGTTTGGGCTTAATCAAAGATCTAGTGGTATCTTTGTCTCAAATTCCAGCAAAAAATATGGTCATGGATGTAGTGGTTGCAATATCCCTCCTAAGTTTGGCATGTTGTTATCCAATTCATGGGCTTCAAAGTTGAAAGGGACTCTGCAAATGGATATGTCATATGCCACTATCCCTGTTTTTGGTCAAGATAGAAGGTTGTACAGGGAAGTATTGCTCAAATACATGGTCAGTAACAAATCCCAGCCAAACAACCACCCCATTTATTTTGTGGAAACTGATATTGTATCCCCTATTTTATTTAAGGATGTGAGTTTTGAAGAAAATGGGGCAGAGATTGATGTGGATGCCAAAGACCAATGTGATTCGCAAAATGAGGAAATTTAAGAGCAACAAAATGATGTATAAAATAGGATGTGGAATATGACCTTCGATGGAGATATCAATAGAGAAGGAGTAGGGGTTGGTGTGTGGATTAACCTCCTCAAAGGAAGAACAAAATTGTCTTCTTCTAAACTTGCTTTTGATTGCGCAAACAACATGGTTGAATATGAGGCGATAGTGTTGGGATTGAATACTTTGAAATAAATGGGTGCTAAGAAAATAGTTGTACATGAATATTATGAGTTGATTATCAATCAAATAAAAGGGTATATACCAAGAAAATCATCCTAGGCTGAAGGCCTATAGAAATATAGCGCTTGATATTCTTGAGAAATTTCCAGAGTATAATCTTTCAGTGATTCAAAGAGGGCAAAATCAAATTGTTGATGCTTTGGCCACTTCATCCTCAGTCTTCAAAATTCCAATTTTGCCTAACAGAAAATATGAGATTGAGATCAAGCACAATGGAGAAGTACGAGATAATATTAAGTACTGGAAATTTTTTTAAGACGATAAACAAATAGAAAGTTTCCTCAAGATGGAGGATGAATTTGAAAATTTAAATGTTGATGAGGAATATTGTGGTGAAGAAGAAGATGCAGTCGTGTTCATAAATGATGGTTATTTCAAAAATCAGATTGTTGGTAGAGATATATTGCATCTAAAAAGTAACATCATTCCCAAAGGCCTGGTCCCATTGGAGAAACTCTTTGATAATAATTATGTGGCCGGGAGTCCTAAAATTACTGTAAATAATGGAGATGTTCAAGATTGCAACATTGGGACTCAAAAAGATCCCAAGATCATTAAACTATCCAAGACACTCAGCCCAGATGTCAAGCAAAAGTATATCAATTTAATGAAATAATTTCCTGATGTTGTTTCCTGGATTTATGAAGATTTGAAAGTTTATGATACCAAGGTGATTCAGCATGTGATTCCAATCAAACAGGATCATAAACCTTTCAAAGAGAAATTGAGAAGAATCAATCCTTTGTTGTTTCCCTTGATTGATAAATAGATAAAGAAGTTTTTTGAATCCAATATCATAGTGTCTCTAAGGTTTTATAAGTGGGTGGAAAATTTGGTACCTGTCAGAAAGAAGAGTGGAGAGATCAGATTATTTGTAGACTTCATAAATCTGAATAGGGTGTCCCTCAAGGACAATACTCACTACCTAATATGGATCACATTCTACAGAAAGTGGTGGGTTCTCAAAAATGTCAATGCTGGATGGTTTCTCTGGGTACAATCAAATCATGGTACACCCTGATGATCAGGAAAAGATATTCTTTACAACACCATGGGGTACCTTCACGTATGCCAAGATGCCTTTTGGGATCATGAATGCAAGAGAAAAAATTCAAAGGGCTATGGATATAGCTTTTGCTGATGAGAAAGATAAATTTATTGTTATTTACTTAGATGATATCACTGTGTATTCAATTTTTAATGAAGAACATATTAAACATCTAAGGAAGGATTTTCAAAAGTGTAGGAAGTTTGGCATTTCATTGAACCCAAAGAAGTCTAATTTTGGCATGGAAGTGTTGGACAACTAATAGGGGGTGGGGGGGGGTGAATTAGTTGTTACCGTGCTTAAACAATTATGCCCATTTTAAACTCTTTATGGAACACTCAAGGACAATCACAATAATGCAGACATGTAAGCAATAGAATATTTGACATCAATCACACACATGAAACATAATTAATCTTTATTTGGTGTACATTATCACTCTTATGAGCTCCAACTCCTCTTGAGGCTACAACCTCTGTTTTACAAGAAAAAACTTGTTGAGAGCACCAACTCTCTGGTTTCTCTAGCACCAACTCTCTGAGTGTTTCAACACCAACTGGAAGGAAGCACCAACTTCCATTCACACAGGCACCGACTAGTATAACAGAGAACAATATTTCTCACTTGAACCACCCTGGCACCCTGGTTTTTCTAGTTACAACCAGATGGAAGCTACAACTCCCTGTGTTCAAGAACCCACTTAAAACTTTGAGGACACCAATCCTCCCTAGAACCTCCCTACCACGCTGAAATAAATATTTTATTTCTACAACTTTATCATAGTGATACAACATTTATCTATGGCTTACCAGTCTCATCACTGTTCTGTTACACTTCTCTACTCTGGCTGCATCAGTGTCTCTCTCCTCGCTTCTACTGTGCTTTATGTTCTTCCTCTTTGTCTCTGCACATACATCTTGACTTCCTCTTCCTCTCTCAGATATGCATTTTTGTTCTATGCGTTATGCCTCTTCTGTGTGTTTCAGCTGTTGCACACAACCTGCTTCTACCCACATGAATAACTCTCCACGGAAGCAACCTCCTCTTCTTTGTTTTGCGTATATTTATAATGCCAAGTCCTCTGCCAAATCATACACCTAAATCTTCATCCCCTCTAGTGATTACGCTGAGTCTATTCTTCCTCTATGGCCATTATTTTGAGACTGTTCATCATTAGTGGTTGTTCCTGAGATTCTTTGGCTTCTCTAGCAGCTACAGTCTTTGACACTTTTCCATCTGTCAATCGTCTCTATGATGAATCTTCATTCCACTAGTAGTTACCTCGAGACACTTCAGCTCCTCTGGTGATCACCCTAAGATTATTCGAATTATCTGGTATATTCAATCAATCAATTTCTGCATTTATAATCACTATGTCTCTAGCAGTTACTGAGAGAACAACAATGCGCTCATCCCTTTGGCACCTTTTCCCTTCCTGAGAAAAACTTCACAGTGGGTGTTAGATTTTCTGACTAAGCCCCTTTCTTTCACAAGACCACTGGCTATGACTTGGGTCCAAGCACTAGGGTGCTTCACGATTTAATGTTTTGCGATCTTCTGCTGCAAGTTTCCTTGAATATCCCAACTCACAAAACTTTGAGGTGGAGCTTAGCAACATGATAGCTCCTTTGCCGATGTGACCATGGCTATGACCACATGCCAAGGATTCGAGCATTTTGCAACTTTGTGACTCGCGATGTCGGAGTTTAGAGCACCTCCCTTCTTCCGATTCCCGAACTCCCGACTTCAACCACCTCATATCAATGGTTTGATATTTCCTGTGACTCAACAATCATGATCACCTTCTACATTTTGGGATTTCATGAGTTCCTGTCTAATGTGGTCCTTGCTGACGTGGTTTGCAGCTATCCTTGTTGACATGGATATTCTCTTGTGGCACATGTTATTCTCCTGGATCGTATGGCCTAGATTAGTCCTCGGTCCAATGGTAAATATCTCCTCTTCACGAACTCAGACTTCATATCAGATCAACTGTCTAGATCCTTGGTGATCCTATGAACTAGATCATTTCTTGACTTCGCATATTGCGAGTTCCTACAACTCTCACCTTTGACTTCTCCATATCATGAGTCATCGAAATGTTGATCTCTTTCCATGTTTCCTTTGGATCCAACAACCCAGATAATTTCACGATTGCGCATATCACAAGTTGGAGGATGTCTCTTGGCCATTATTTTCTTCGCATTTATACTGGATCCAATGGTTGCTAATCCTTCTCTCTCTGATCTGATGGATGAGGTATAATCTCCTCCTCTATGTGCTCCTCCTATCTAGACTCTGATATGACAGACATCAGTTATTCGAGATTTGTGATCCAACGACCACTGTCGCTCCTCCTCTTGATCTTATGCATCCTCCCGACTTGGAATAATTTCTAAGTGTCAAAGGTTCTGCGACCTTTGATCCTTCTACGAGCCTTGATGTATGGGATCTCATATACGCATCTCAGAATTCTATCTCCCCTAATATTTGCAAAAATTTTCCCTCAACCCTGGTGCACACTTGCGCTCTACATGAAACTCTGTGTTATTTCTCTTGATCTTCTCAAGCTTTCTCTTATGTGTCTTCATTTTTGTTCTTGCCATGCACACTCGCCAACATCATTTTTTTTCTTGCCATCAATGACAAGCACACTCTTCCTGTAAACATGCCAAAAGGAAGAGGGAAAGTTGCTTGGTAACAATATTTCAAAGGAGGGAATAAATATAGATCCCAACAGAGTTGAGGGAATCTTAAAAATTGGCACACCAAGAAGAAAAAAAGAGGTGCAATCTTTCATGGGGAAAGCAAACTTTCTGAGAAGATTCATCCCTAACCTGGTTGAAATCATAAAGCATATCACTAACATGATCAAGAGAATAAGTGAGATAAAGTGGACCCCTGAAGCCAGAAAATACTTTAAAGACATTAAAGTGGTATTGACGAAAGCCCCAGTGTTGGCCAGTCTTAATTTCGAAAAATACCTTTTATTTTTTCTTTTGCCTCAAAGCACACCATTGTTGGTATTCTATTACAGAAGGATGAGAAAAATTTTGAGAGGCCTATAGCATACTATAGGAGGACATTGAGGGATTCCCCATTGAAGTATGACATCATGGAAAAGAAGGCATATGCATTGGTCAAGGCCCTAAAGGAGTTTATATTTTATATATTTCATTCTCATACCACTACCTATGTGCCCAACAGTTTCATGAAAGACATTTTAACTCAGCCTGATCCTGAGGAAAAAAGGGGCAAGTGGATAACTGTGTTGTTGGAGTATGAACTTGAGATCAAACCTACAAAGTTGATCAAAGGGAAAATATTTGCCAAGATGATGGCACAGAAAAATTGTGATCTCTTGGGAGTTAACTTCATTGTTGATTTGTTAGCAGACTCGGAAGAAGAAAAGGCCCCTCAGGTATCTCAAACATTCCTTGACTCCCCATGGTATGCTAATATTATTTATGTGTTGAGAAATTTACAGGATCCTCCTGAATTGATTAAAACTAAGGCCATGTTCTTAAATATAAAATAAGAAAAGATTTGTATTGTAAATCAATCTATGTGTTGGAAATATCCAGGAGGAATCTTGTTGAGTTGTTTGTTGGAGGGAGAAGTAGAAAGGACCATCAGAGAGTTCCATACAGGTGAATGTGGAGGGAAACATTATTGGAAAACTATTGTGCACAAGATATTGAGGGCTGGGTTCTATTTCCCTAGCATTTTTGTTGATGTCTACAAAGAAGTTTCAAGCTGTCATGAATGCCAAATTTTTTATGGGAAGAGAAAATTGCAGCCTTTTCCCTTGAATCCCATCTCTATTGAAGCACCTTTTAAACAATGGGGCCTTGATTTCATAGGATAAATTCCTCTACAGTCCTTAGCTCAACACAAGTGGATACTAACAGCCATAGATTACTTCACCAAGTTGATTGAGGCAGTTCACACCAGGCAAGCCATATATTTTGTTATCATTCAGTTTTTGGAGAACAATATTTTGTCCAGGTTTGGGTGTCCAATCAAAACCACTATAGACAATGCAACAACATTTAGTTCCAAGAAGATGGAAAAAATTTGCAATGATTACAATATAACTCTTGGCCATTCCACATCTTATTACCATCAAGTTAATGGATTGGCTGAGCCATCCAATAAGAGCTTAACCAAAATTATCAAGAAGTTGTTGCAAGATAAAAAAAAGTCTTGGTATGAAAATATCTTCCATGCACTATGTGATGACAATATGACTACTAAAAGGTATATTGCTACTTCACCCTTCCAGATTGTGTATGGAATAGAGGCAATTCTTCCTACTTAATTAGGATTTCCAGTGATGAGGTTGTTATAGGAGCAAGATGCTGAAACGGATGCTACTCGAAGGAGAATAGATGAACTGATCAATGTCCAACATACAAGAGAGAAAGCCTTCAACAATTCTCAGTTGCACCAAGAAAGGATTAAAAGGGCTTTTGACAAGCATACTAAGGAAGATGATTTCAATGTGGTGGATTTGGTGTTGAAATGGGATGGAAGAAATGAAGACACGGGAAAGCATGGGAAATTTTACCATCTGTGGCCGGGACCTTTCAAAATTGTGGCATACAGTGGAAATAATGCCTATCTTCTACAAAAATGTAATGGAGATATCATTGGAGGAGGACCTGTGAATGGAATATTTCTCAAACATTATATCGTTTAAAGGAATTTTCACCCTTTCCATTCATTGTATATAACCATTTTTGTTTTTCATTTGAAGAAGTCAGAATCAAATCATCAGAATTTGAAGCCCAAAGTGAAGGCCCTAAGTTATGCTGAGTATAATTTGAGTTTTCTGAATAATATGTTGATAAATTCAGTTGTAGGAGTAAAATAAATCCCAATGGGTAGGCACTTGGTCTTACACTCTTTTCTTCCTCATTGGGAGGATAAAATCCCCAGTTGGAGCCCATGTTATAACCATTACCATTTTGGTGTGAAATCGATATTTCAGGACTTAGCGAGGTGCTAAACTAGTTTGGAAGCCCAACAAACTAGAGATGGGGCTAAATATGGTAGGAAGAAGCTAAATATGGTGGGGCTCTAAGGTGATGGGACCCGATACATCGCATATCACGAGCTCCCCAGATCGACGGTCGACGATCATTTCAGGGGGAGGAGTTGCACAGGGGATAATTCACAAATGCGAGCCAAAAAATAAACTATGGTTTTCAGTCGAGACCACATGGCACCACTTGGTGCATTTCAGGGTGAGAAGCGGGTTGTCACAAACCACTTCCTCGTGCCCCCAAAATTAGAAAATTATATAAAGAGAAATTGTTGTTTAGTTTATTATATTTCAAAATACTAGAACGCTTGAAAGTTGGCACGACCACCCCCGTTCAACTGCAGCTCAATAATACGCCATTTCCACTCATTTCTAGGTATTTCACATCGCCTCCATGGACCCTATCATAACTTCAATGACAGAGAAAGACCCTGTGTCAAATTAAGAATCCCTAATTGACCGAGATTCAAACGTTTTTGACACCGAATTCACCATTTCACCCATATTTTCGACACCAAAATCACCATTTCAACCATCTCTGTACACAAGCACATAGTTCCGATATTGTAGGAAGCGTGATACCCATTCTCTCCCCTCTTAGACAACCCAGTGATTAAATAAACATCCTTATTTATGGTATTATACCAAATATCAAGACCAAACCTTAATGTTTTTCGACCATGATCCCGACGCCATATTAACTGCTATAACAATGAAGAGTTTCCCCTAAGGGATGTACCCTCCTTCTAAAACTCTAGCAGGAAAATATCCAACAAATGGGTCTTGTGTCTATTGTGAAATAGGGCGAAGAAAAATCTCCCTCTCCCTCTCTCTCTCTCTGGCCTCCCACTCATGTACAAATATGTATGTTTTGACCCAATGATATTTTTTATGCTCCTCCTCACATTGTCATCATCTCTGATTCACATACAATTATTGTTTGGCACACACACACACACACACACATAGAATAAATTGAAATTGTAAAACACACACATATATAAATAACTTGTATTTTAAAAAATACAAAATTAACTTTTGTTTGCAAAAAAATATAGAAAAGTAACTGGTGCGCCTAAAAATAGAACATATCCACCACCCACAGTGATCTATATCGGTCAAAAAACACTACCATGTGGTGTTGTTACAAACACAAACTAGTGCACCATGTTTCTTGTCTCACCACAATGTATTTTAGCGGTGCATCCAATAAGACACACCGCACCACGAAATTTTGAAATAATCAAGCCAATGTCATGTTGTTTACAACACCAATGCATTTTCTATACCTAAAGGCATTGCTTGCTTGAATTTTTTATAGAAATTGAAGTTGTGCGATGTGTTAATATGAATGCACCCATGCACTTTGTTACACCGAAAGAATAAATCCACCCATTCTACTAGAGCATCAACACATTATTTAGTGATGTGTAACACACCAGAGATGGGGCCCCACAAAAAACACACCGCTATTTTTATTTTTCATATACTATCACGATGCATACTGTTATAGTTTACGCACTATTTCTCCATGATTATTGTCACAGTGGTAGGTATTTTAGTGGTGTGTCGAATATGACACACCCCACTGATATATTATGATATATTATTCCTAGTGTCATGCTCTTTACAACACCAATGTGTTTATTGGACCTATGGGTGCTGCTAGGTTAACTTGTATTTTCACAACATAGTGATGTGGTGTGTTACTACTAATGCACTGATGTTATCATGATATTATAGCACCAAGGTTTTTTTCATCGGTGCATTGTGAAGCATTGAGAAATTTTCATCGGTGATCCAATGAGATTCCTCATTATGCCAAGTTGGTAAATATATGTCCCAATGTACTTTGTTAAACTAAAAGCATCAGTGCACTTGTTCTACTAGAGCATCAACATTTTGTTTAGCGATGCAATGTCTTTAATAACGCATCAGAGACGAGGCCTCACAAAATACATACTTCTATGTTTATTTTTCAAAACTTATCGCGGTGCGTATTGTTATCATTTATGTTAGAAGTTTATGCTTATTCAACTTTATTAACTTTCTTTACCATTTCATATAATAAGAAGTATAACTAAAGCATAAACCATATATAATAAATCTAGTATATAACTAGAATCACAAGAAGAAAACCATGCACAAGATACAAAAGAATTTGTCCTGGGAAATCCTTCTACACAAGCGAAGAAAAACCACCAACTTTTCACTAGAATATACATATTTTTCCAAGAGAAGATACAAGAGAATATAAGAATATCTCTACAACTCCAAAATATAACGCACTAGTCCAATATAGTGAAATACACAAGAGAGAAATATATCTAAGTGATGTGTTACAAATGAGAGATAAATCTCCTATATATACATGTCCAAAGTGTGAATTGTCACATCCAAGTGATTTCTCTTGGCATGGGATGACCTGAACCTTTTGTCTTCTATGCCAGGATTGGGGCCTTCTCCTTCTCTTGATGTCATAGTGAAATGTCTCCTTCATCATGTCACACATGGATGCAACCAATGTGGACCTTATCATCTCTTGTAGGGGCTACAACCACATAGTGTGAGTCATCATAGTCAAGGGATACAACCACAAGGGATTATGGGATACAACCCAAAATATCCCAACCACTTGGGATGAAACCCAAGGGTCATTGGACACCAACACAGTACAATATCCCAACCACGTGTTATACAACTCAAGGGTCACTAGGAACCAACCCAATATAACTTATCGTTCCATCGATAAGTGTCATACTCAAATTGGTCCATCAAGGAGTATCATCATAGGTCAAACTAGCTCAATCCATCGAGGAGTATGTTTTGGAGAATGTCTCATGAAGCTGGAATCATCAACACACCCTCTCAGCAAGAGGGGCATTCTCTATCGCTCCAAGTTTATCACGAAAGTACTCAAACTTTGACATGGAAAGGGGCTTAGTGAAAACATATGCAATCTAATCATATGTAGGAAGGTATTGCAAGAGTACTACTTTCCTCAGCACCATGTATCGAATGTAATGATACTTGATCTCAACATTTTTTGATCTATCATGAGATATTGGATTCTCTTAAAGCTTCACACATCTTTGGTTATCACAATGAATCATGGTGGGTTCCAAAATGTACCCATATAATCCTGCAAGGATCTTCTCAATCCAGATTGCTTCATGTACTTCCATACACACTACAATATATTTGGCTTTTGCGGTGCTTAAAGACATAAAATTATATTTCCTACTACAATAGGAAACAATGGCATACCCCAAACTAAAGCAACACCCAGAGGTTCTCTTTCTATCTACTTCTCTCCCTGCCCAATTATAATTATCATATCCCTGGAATCTCATGTTAACACTGGAAGCATATCTCATGCCATATCCAAATGTGCCTCACAAGTATCTCCACACATGCTTCACAGTTACCCAATGCATTTATTTTAGTTGGCTTATGAACTGGCTAAGTGCACTCATTACGTAGAAAATATTTGGTCTAGTGTTAACTAGATACATCAATGATCCAATCAGCTTCATGTACATAGTCAAATCAATCAAGTCAGAATCAGAAGAAGACTCACTCAACTTCTTTAGATTCGACACCATCGGTGTATCCATGGACTTAGTGTCCAACATCCCAAATCTCCTCAAAATATCAATTGTATACTCCCCTTAACTCATGAAAATCTCATCAGTTCTCTGTCACACCTACAGTCCCAAGAAACAGTGCATCATGCTAAGATCCTTTATTTCAAAATCAAATGCCAACTCATATTTTCACCAAGCAATGAGGATGTCTACTCCTGTGAGAAATACATCATCAATGTACAAGATCAAAATCAGGAACTCACCATTAAAAACCTTATAGTAAAGGTTGGAATCAACAAAACCCTTGTTGAAGCCCAAACTCATCAAGTATCCATAAATCTTCACATACCAAGATCGAGCTACCTTCTTGAGTCCATATAGGGCCTTCTTCAACCTTCCCACATGGGACTCCTTCGCATGAATCAAAAAACCATATGGTTGCTCAATGTACACCTCTTCCTCAATATCTCCATTGAGGAAGGCTATTTTCACATCCATCTGATATAGTCTCCAACCCATGTATTAAGGAAGGGAAATGATCATCTGAATGGACGTGTACCTAGAAACAGGAGAAAATGTCTCATCATAGTCTATTCCCTCTACTTGAGAGAATCCTCTAGACACAAATCTGACTTTGTGCTTCTCGATGCTCCCATTAGCTTCATATTTGATCTTACAAATCCACTTAGAAGTCACCACAAACTTCCCTTCAGGTATTAAACAATATCCCACAAATCATTCTTCATGATGGACTGATACTCCTCCATCGTGGAATCTCTCCATACCTAATGAATAGATTCCTCCTCATAACAAGAAGGATCAAAATCAATGATGTGGCTCATTGTTGAAACATAGATAGAGAATTTATGAGGTCTCTTTCTCTCTCTGAAAGTACCACAGGGTGTTTCATTTCACACTGCCTCCTTCAAAGTCTGACTAGCCCATGCAGGCCTTTTTCGGCCTACTACAATATCTCTAGGAACATCAACAAGATCTATAGGATCAACAGGATCAACTGTCTCAACGGGATCAATTAGCTCCCTATGAACTGTTGAAGGGTGAGGGGGAGAAGACACCATCTCCTCATGCTTCTCATTATCAATCTCCATATGATATCCTCTATATATCATGAAGGATATATCCTCCTCAAAGAAAACATACCTTCTCACCTCAATCTATCTCTCACCTAGGATGTATATTTGATATGGCTTTGAAGACTCATTGAACCCAACAAATGTACCCTTCCTTCCTAAAGGGTCTAAATTCATCATTTTATCCTTCAGTACATGAATGTATACATGACACCCAGATAACCTAAGGTGTCCAACCTCAAGCTTCACTCTGGTGAAATCCTCCTTGGGAGTCATGTTCCTCAAAATATTATGAGGGATCCTATTCTGAACATACACTATGGTCATGGATGCCTTTGCTCACAAAAACATAATAAAACTATGATCATGAATCATATCCTTAAAGGCCTCAACAATGGATATATTATTTCTCTCTGCAACCCCATTCTCCTGAGGGTTGTAAGGAACAATTTACTCCCTCTTGATACCTGCCTCAATGAAGAAATAACATAAACCATTGGAGGTGTACTCTCCATTATTTGATCTCGGTATCTTGATCTTCTTTCCGGTCACATTCTCAACCTGTGGTTTGTACTACTAAAACCTACCAAGAAATTCTTCATATTCCTTGGAAATCAAGAAGAAAATCCAAGTCTTCTAGGTTTATTCATCAACGAACATCACATAATACAAGTATCCACTCAAAGAAGAAACTATCATAGGCCCACACAAATATCAATGCACCAATTCCAATATCCCCTTGGATCTAGTTTCAGTGATCAGAAAAGACCCCTTTTCAGTCTTTCCAAGAGGGAAACGTCTGCAAATTCCATCATTCTTGTTGATTCTTGAATCCGTTAAGACCGAAACGAAAACCTAACGAGGATGTGAAACCCCCTGCATTTTTATAGAGGTGGTACTCCTCTTTATATTTTCTTGGGACTTTGTGTATCTGAAATATGGGACTTGACAAAAGTCCATCATGGTAATAAAATAATGAGAAAATAAAAAGAATGTGTTTTCTTTTCTTTTAAAATAAATTTCCTGAGAAAGTACCAGGAATCACACACTCCACACATTTAATGAAAATAAGAAAAATTTCCTCACATCCATCATAGTTTAAGATAAATATTTTTGATCACATAAAATAAAAAGAAGATGATCTACATGCATAAGAGAAATTTAGCTGAGTGGACACATGGGCAGCTGAAATAAAGATAATGATATATCAACCTCAAATACTTTATATTATGAAAACAGGGTTACAAAGAACAGTCGATATTGTTCCCAAAGTAGTTCTCTTGAAATTTATAAAAAATATATAGTTTTTTGCATATTATTTGAAATTGTAAATGCATTTGTCTTAAATACTGGGATTGGGGCTCCCGTGGACCATAAAACAAATTAATACAAGAAATAATCTCTTAGAAGGAAGATTGTGGGTGCCAGAAGAACAACAAGACCTGGTAAGAAGAAAAGAGAAGTTATCAGTCTTCGGTTAAACCTTTCTATTGAAAGAGGTGGAATAATTGGATGAAGGGATTGATAAAGAAAAATAAAGATGTGATCAACATAAACTTACTATGATGGTATCTCCTATTTTCATTTGCTTGGTGACGTCCTTTTATAGTTTTCATCAACGGTTATAGGAACTGTCTCAACTGCTTCTTTCCCTTCATTCGTCAGTTTATCGATAGATTTCTTGAACCATTATTCAATATAAATTTTCATTGGTGTCACATTGATTTCATGCCGGATTTTGATGTTGAACATCTCGTCTTCCAAGTCTCTTAGATCGGGAAATGCCATGTAATGATTCTTCAATGTCCCGATTTTTTATGGAGTAATCCACTAACCAACTATCTATGGCGTCCTCATCATATTCAATTATACCATAGAATTTTTCAATTACCAATCCTTTTAAAATATCAAATTTATCATCGAATTATTGTTTTGATAGGAACAACGAGTTGATAATCAACTTGGGATCTTGGACTTCGTTGGTGCTTCCAGCAAGTTCCAACTTCGTGAAACTTTTGAATAGTTCTTCCCTCCTTGATATGGCTTGGATGCATGCTTGAACAATGTTATTCAAGTTCTTTATCTTTTATTTCCAACATGCATTCAACTGCTTGATCCGACTTGGAGAGGGAAGGTCCTCCTTTCTTCTCCTTAGCTCTGACATGTTGGAAATATTAACACTAAAGGGTAGCATGACATGAAGGTAGAAACTTTCTTCATTTTTTAGGTCAGCCTGAAAATACTCATGGAAGGCATTCTCCCTCGAGCCAAAAGAAATCATGTTTTTTGAAATTTCCCAAGCTTCTGTGATGAATGCCATTCTTTTCTTGATATTATTCTCCACATAGCTCCTATATGATGTAAGTAATCTTGATGATCCTTTTAATTTAGTAGCGGGTGTGGTGGGTGTTGGGCTCTAAATATGTCCTAAAAACAACTTCTATGCATCAACTAAAGGTAGGTGCTGGCACAAGCATTTTACTTGCTTCCTACGTAGGTTCTTACATTATGTTTTCGATACCTCATCCTCCAGAGATGCAACACCTGTAAAGGAACATCGATCGTAAAGGGAATGACAGTTGTTCTATTCAAATGAACGACAGTTCTTGTAAATGGAACAACAATAGTAACAATGGAACGACAGTTGTTACATTGGGCCGAACTAATTTTGAATTAATTTCATTGTAGTACTTTCCCAACTATCTAATTTGTCAATCTGAGGTTTGTAAACTTACGAAGAACACACAAATTATATGTAGGATTGAACTAGGACTAATCTAATCTAATGTCTAAGCTACAACTGAAATTGAATCATTAATCTAATGAAGGAAATTGAAACACACGACTTGGAATTGAATTGCTACAACACACAACTGAAATGAAATTGTGTAAATGAAATTAATCTAGGAATGGAGAACTACATGAAGGAAAATCAGATACAACATGTGAAGAGTTGAATGACACAACAACATATGTGAGCTCACGTCAATGAAACAATCTTACATTACAATAATCAAATCAATCTTCATAATAGAATAAAGAAAGCATGAAAACCAAAACTATGAATCAAAGCTAAGAATCCCTTTCTTTCAAATACTAATGACTACTCTCTTTATCATCCTAATTACTCCATGTCTACTAACTGACTGCCAAATTATTCCTCAATTATTACTACTTCCTCATGAAGAGATAGCACTCCCTTTTACACATGAGAGCCTTGAAGATAAGATAACCATTTCATAATTACAGATTCAACATTCTCTCAACTATTTTCCCATTATTACAAAATATGATCCCTTCAAATCCTCACACATATCTCTCATATATCTTGGATAAGATATGTTATCTATTCCCCATTATCTTCTCCTTGTAATAGGCTTGAATTCTCTCCTCAATTCTTGAAATGGTGAAGGAAGTATTTGAGAAGTCTTTTTGAATTAATCCTTCACGTATTCCTACACATTACAAAGCTCACACATTTTTTAGATATATATGAAAACATGTTGATTTTCTAATATTTAATAACAAATTCCTTTTAAATACTAAAATGAATAAAGTGGAGAATAATAAGGTCAAACCCAAATATATTTATGAAAATGATATCATGAAAGGTTAATGGGCAATGAAATGTGAAGAATGATGAAGGGAAAGGTGGATGAAAATATGACATTTTTGAGCCCCAATAGTGGGTACGACAATTGCCAATGGGATGGAAAGAAGTGGAAGAGGCATCAAGGTCTCTTCCAGTTCCTTAATCCTTTCCTTTAACTTTATATTTTCCACTTCGATACCACCAATGCATCATCAATTTCTCTATGGATTCTGGAAATTTGGGAAGGCCTCATATTTCTTAGGTTAACCTCTGAACAAGATTTCCCTTTTTTATTCTTCACACAACTCTTATCAATAATTAATTTCTTAGATTAGATGTCAAATAAAATGCTCTAAAATACAAATGACTCCTCTTCATTGAAGGTTTCATTTTCAATAATTTCCAATGACAGATTCTGGTGGGTCGTGCCTCTTGGCTGATCAATGTTAGGAAAAACATTTCTCAATGTCACCCTTGAACTCCATATGTTCGAGGGAGAAGTTGTTGATGTCACTTTCGATGTGATGATATTATTTCTCTTGTACAATATTCTTCCTCTTATTCCGCAAAGGAAGTTTATGTGATATTTCTATTTTTCCTGGAGGTGGGTTCTTGTCTCCTCCTCCGCCTAAGCTACTATTGATCACTTTTCTAGATGGGTGGGCCACTGGAGAACTAGTCCAAGATGTTTTAGTCTTAGAATTAACAGTTGGGGATTGGGAACTCTTCTCTCTAGGACCCTTTCCTTTCTGTTTTTAAAATTCATTGGTATTGAGTACCATCTCTAAGTCGCCAACAGTTTGAGTAGGAGTGCCCAAGTTATTATCTTATTCTTATCCTAGAACAGTGTGGATAAATGAATTTCTAAAACCCACTACTAACATATGTTCCACAAAAATTATGTTAGGGTCAAACCCTTTTATCTCTTCATCATACTTGAGATTTAGGTTGTGGAAGTGGTTTTCAAATTCATTGATTTTGTTCATATTTCTGAATACAGAGTCCCGGATTTTCCAAGGAAAAGGTATGAATCTCTTTTTCATTTCTCCTTAAAAATGTGCAGCCAGAAATTATATTTCCTTGCAAATTTTGTAATAAACATTATACCATATACATGGCATGGAAGAAAGGAGGGTTTTTCCTTAGAACCAAAAATCCTAATAACATTGTAATTTTCCATTTGCTCCAATGTCCCCTTTTTATCTCGGAATTTACTTTCCTGGGTGGATATTCTTCGGCTATCTTTTCCAAAAAACAATCCTTTAAAAACCGAGACAAATTCGTTGAAAGATTCATAAAAATGCAGGGAATATTTGTGCCTCCACAATGCTTGGTACCAAAAGGTCACTGGGCCAAATTCATAATTCACCTTCTTGCAAATAGACAATTTAGGAAATTGACAGCAATGTGCTACCACAAAAACCAAATAAGAAGCCACAAATAATTTATTATCCTTTTATACTAAGACAATTGGGAAGAGATTTCAATGGAAATCAACTTTCAGCAATCGAAAATGGCTTTCTCCTTGAAAGTAAAATATAAGATATAAAGAATCATATGAGAAATACTGGCAGTATTTTCTTGGTCGATCACTCTGGTGAATAACCAAGAAATTTCACAAGAGGGGGTTTTGAAAGAGTTCAATTGCAACCTAGTAATATCTTCAAGGATGGTCGCGGGATTCTCCACGAATTCAGGCAAGAGGTCCAGTCCATTGTCATGATTTTTTAGTAACTCCCTCCAATCTTCACCTTTGAAGGTGAGTGTTGGCTCCAGGAGTTTTAGCATTTTACGGAACACTTGAGGTGAAAGAGAGAAAGGAAAATGGTATTGAAGTTTAATAATCCACTAAATTGGTATATATTTATCAAAGCACCAAGAAACCAGTTCCTTGTAGTCGAAAACCTCGAGAACACAACATGCATGATAAATTTTGGATGTCCAACTTCCTTATGAGAATAAGGGGATGAATAGTAAGAATAAGCTCTATAGCACTGAAATTTAGTGTCCTCATGTCCCAAAATGTTCAAAGTTTCTTCGTATAACTGTTGTCGAGCTAGTGCTGGCATAATTTGACAAGAGTATTATTTTAATCTAGATAATATTTGAAATGAGAGATTGAGAGATATAATATAATCTCTTGCAAATTGTTCTTTAATGTGGTTTAATAAGAAATCACTTCGAGCGCTTCGCTTATTAATTATGATATTTACAGAACCTGCATGATGAGTTATTATCATTAAACTATACTAAATTCATATTGGGAAAAGTGCAAATGTGGCGGGGATGGACAAGATCAATTAGAATTTGGTATTTTTGTGAACCCGCCAACCAAGGAACCCACGATCCCGCGGTTGTGAAAGTTTGAAAATCGGCTAAGTGTTGTAATATGGCCGGTCGGACTCAATATAGGAGAGATGAGATATTTAGGAGCTCAGGGAGTCCAATGGTCAACATGTAGATCGTGAATCTTTTGGGTGTAAAATGTACATCACGGAACATGGGATATGAATGTTTGAAACCCGCCAACCCAGGAACCCATGACTGTAGAAACAGTTAAGTATAGGATGATATGGCGGTCGGACAGACTCATGATATGGGAATATGAAGTGAGAACCCATGAGTCCTCCAACTCACGAAACTTTTGGTTTTAAAAAAATTACTAAATACAACAACTAGAAAGGGAGAATAGAAGGGATAAAAGAAAAGCGGAAAATGGGTAAGTATAGAAGAGTGAAAAGAAGTGGAAAAAATAAGTTTGGAAAATATAAAAGGGGAAAAAAAATCGGAAGCGAGAATTGATCTCAACATCTACCTCCAACTATGGGATGATAACCCCCTATTGTTTGTCAAGAATCCAGAACCTTTCATGACCAGGTTCTTTGACCTATTGGGCTATGGAGTCAGAGTAAGAATATACAAACTAGAAAATAAAATTTTGTACAATGAGAATGAGAAAGTCTTAGGAGAAGAAACCTTTCAAATGTTTCCCATTAATAGGCATCATTAATATTTTACCCTTCATGTCTTGGAGCATATAGGATTTAAAACCCAATATCTTCTCGATGATGTATGGTCCGATCCAAAGCACTTCAAAATTTGTATGCATCAACAATTTCTCATTGGCCTTGTTTCATAGTAACACCAACTCTCCCTTCTAGAAATTGTTTAGATTTGTGCTCTGATAAAAATATCTTTTGACACTCTATGGACTTTGAGAGGTTCGATACAGGGATTTTCTTCGTTCTTCCTCCAATTTTAACAACTGGTTGATCCTCCTTTGGATTGGTGAACTCTCTTCTATATATTTGGTATTGACCACAAAATTCAATGCATTGAGCTCGAGGATAATTGGCATTTCCACTTCCTTACCATAAACCAATTTATAGGGGTACATCCCACTGTTTTCATTTGGATTCATTCTGCTCACCCACAATGCATCATTTATCTTCATATGTCAATTCCTTTGATTCTTGTCAATGGTTTTCTTCAGTATTTGAACAAGTGTTTTGTTTGAAGATTCAACAAGGTCATTACCTTGTGGATAATAATTCGACGATTGACCCATGATAATTCAATAGCCTCCAAAAAAACTCTGTAAACTTTGACCCGATGAAAATCGAACCATTATATGTGATAAATTTATCTAGGACACCAAATCTCGACAGAATATTATCTTTGAGGAACTTAATTAGCTCTTCATAATCAACCTTCTTTAATTACACTGTTTCCATCCATTTCGTGAAATAATCTATAGTCATGAGAATGTGCATATTCCCCTTTCTAGACTTTGGGTTAATTGGCCCGACAACATCAAGTCCCCATTGGGAGAATGGTTGTTCTACAATTATGAGATATAAAGGCATTGTGGATCTCTTCATTTTTCCTGAAAACTGTTGTCACAATACACACTTCCTTATTGTGGCATACAAGTCTTTGAATATTGATGTCTAGTAGAATTCAACCCTTTTTATATTGTGGGCAGTGGAAATAGGTGCAAAGTGTCCACCACATATTCATTCATGTAATTATCTCATAATTTCTTGGGCTTGGTTTTCATCAATGCATCTCAGTAATATATCATCATAATTTCTCCTGAACAGTATATCAACAATCAACACACATTTATTTTCCTTCATCTTCAATGTTTTTCACTCCTTGGAGTTCATAGTGATAGGAAATTACATGGACCTTAAGTATAATATAATATCTCTATACCAATATGGATCAACTAATGGTTCTCCTATTGAAATTGAAATTATTCCATCCACAGAATCACCATTCTCAATGAGCTTACATAAACCTTATCATTTGATAGGTTTTAAAGGTTTAATCTCTATATCATATTTTTGTATGTTTTCCAACCAGTTAGCCCATTTTCCTTCTATCAATTGTTGATTCAGAAGCATATTCACTCGCAATGAGGGAACATAAGAAATAAAATGGGAGTTCAATATGTACGCCTAAAAGTGCACCACCGCTTTTACAAGATACAAGGCTTTCTTTTCCAGTTATGAGTATCTCAATTCATAGTCATGTAGGGTTTTTCTCATGAAATTGATTGGGAGTTTCTCTCCTTTTGTATTATTCTCAGTCAAAACGGATGCAACCATTGTCTCTGTAGAAAATGAATAGATGATGAAATCCCTTTAAAAGTCCAGGCTAATGAGGACTTCAGTTGTGGTGATTACTCCTTTGATATTATTGAAAGCCTCTTGAGTATCTTCTATCCATTCAAACCTCTCCTCCTTTTTCAGCAACAAATTGATCGACTTTACGATACTTGCATAGTCAGGAACAAATCTTCACACAAAATTGATCTTTCCAAAAAATGATTGGACTTCCTTCTTGGATGTCGAGGGGTTAATATAATTTATTGATTTAACTCTTTCTGGATCTATGTAAATCCCTTCCTTGCACACAATGTGGCCCAACAGTTTTCCTTGAGTTATGGTGAACAATCATTTCTTTGGATTTAGAGAGACACCATATAATCTACATCTTTCAAAAAAAATTCTCAAATGATGGATATGATAACCCTTTGTTTTTGAATGCACTGTCAAGTCATCTTGATAGTATTACATAAATTTTCGTATCAAACCACTAAATGCATACTCCATGTCCCTCTATTATGTGGCTCCATCATTCTTCAAACCAAAGGGAAATATAGCATATGCATATGTATCCCAAGGTGTGAAAAATGTTGTCTTTTCCCTATCTTCCTCAGCCACAGAGACTTGGATATCTCCAGAAAAACCATCCAACATGGACATGCAGACCGATCCAATAACTTGTTGCAGAAGGAACTCCATATTAGGTAAATGAAAGTTATACTTTATGCTTTATTTGTTCAGGTCTCTGAAGTCAAAACACATTCGGATTTCCCTAGTCTTCTTTCTTATGATCACAAGATTTCAGAGCCAGTTGGAGTTACTAATGGGATGAATTATTCCTGCCTTCTTCAATTTCTCCAATTCAATATTTACCAGAGGTTTCAGTTTGGGATTCATCATCCTTATTTTTTTCTTCAATGGCTTTGCTTCTTCCTTCAAAGGAATGATATGTTGGAATATAGTTCTATCGTAAGATTTCAAATCATCATAGGTACAAGTGAATACATCAATGTATTCCTTGAAAAAAGAAACATATTGATCAACTTCCTCAGTGGTGCAATCAACTCCCTAGTTGACATATCTCAGGGAATTGCCAGTTCCAATATTGGATTTTCTTATCTCTTTCACTTTTCAAGATGAAACTTCTTCACGAAGATTATTAGCATGATCATATTTCGTAAAAATAAATTCAAACTGTATACAATCTTTGGGGACAACAGACGCATGATCAGCTTCGTCATTATCACTGTTCAACAAAAAAATTCCCAGTTGTTCTTCGTTCTCAAATACCTGCAAATATTTAATGTTATTGGGCATGGATGGTTAGAAATCTCTTTCTAATCGGAAAGAGATTTTCCTTTGGATATCATCTGGGTTTGACAATGAGGATGTCAAGGCTACTGAATCTTCCTTGTGATTTATGTCCCTTGGAATGAAAGAAATATTAAAGGAACTTAAATATTCCATCAATTCATTAACTCTTTTGAAATATAACTTAAGTCTTTCATTTTTTATTTTATACATTTGTGTAACCTGATTGATGACCAACTCTGAGTTGTCAATTACAATTAGATGTTCTATTTTATTTTCTTGTGCATGGATCATCCCCTGAATCAAGGCTTCATATTATGCCTTGTTATTAGTGCATGAAAATTCCAATCTAATAGCATGCATATGCACAACCTTATTTGGGCTCATAGGAACAATTCCAAATCCATTCCCAAAGCTTGAACAAGCTCCATCGAATGAAATCCTCCAATACATTTCAAACATACATTCTTGATTCTTTGTGCCTTGAACCTTCTCTAGGATTTCACTATGTTCCATGTCCAGGATAACATAGTTTCCAATCCAGACATCTATATAATCCTCCATCAATTCATTGTACTTCTTCTTGAAAGAGAAGGGTTTTCTAGGTTCACGGGGTAATTTAATCATTGCTCCTTATTTTCCTAGCAACATCATACACCTTCTATCGTTCATTATAGATTCCCCAATCATAGATGTCCAATCTCTTCCCAACACAAATCCATATGTCGGAGGAAGGTCTACCAAAATAATATTGAAAACTGTAATAATATGTGGGGTTGTCGTAATCCAAGCATTAAAGTCCTTGATTTCTCCATAAGATGGCACTTTTCTAGAATCAATTCCATATATTCTCTCAATAGTTTCATAATACTTGGTGCAACTCATGCCCAATGCTTCCATGACCTCTAGTGGCATGACATTATTTGTCGTGTTAGTGTCAACTAAACAATTATGTAATGCAACATCATGATTTTCAATAGAAATGTAAAAGGGAGGAATTTTACCTCTCAACTTGGCAGTTGACTAGCTCGAGCTTTGATTTAGACTAGTAACAACAACTTCTTCTCTTTCATATGGATCATCCAACAATTTCAAAATGTTCTCTCTTTGTCGGGGAATCTTCACTGCTTCCGTAAAGGGAAGGGTTATCCTTAATTTACTCAAATACTCTATGACATTATATGTCATTTGAGTGGAGTTTGATGTCATGTGTTGCCTTTTACTTCCAACGCTATCCATCACTTTCTCATTTTCTCTTTTCTCATTTTTTTTTCTTTTTCTTTTTGGTTCTCTTTATTAGAATCGCCTTTATTTTTTGGTCTATCTACAAATCCTCTTGTCTGGGAGGTGTTTTATTGCGAGTTGGTATTGTTGTATCCATCTTCAAATATATACATGGACATCTCACATCCATTTATCTGCACAGTTTCAAAGATTTCATCAAGTGAGTAATGATTATCTTGCTTAGTTAATTGCTCGTCATACACATCATCCAGAAAAGATGCATTAGGAGTAGGTTGTTTGAGATTCCTTGGTATTTGTGGATCATCCAGGTTCTCTAACCTCACTCTGTTTTCTTTGGGAGGGTTCCTTCTTTGCTCTGGGATTGGAATTCTTGGATTTTCCTTGTAATTATCTCCCCTTCTTAGTTTGGTTATCTTGTTCTACATTTTCTTGATAGTTTTGTTCATCTATGCAATTTTGATTATCTACTTAGTTTCTTGTGCCGCCATAGGGTCAACCTTTACATCAGGTATGGTTCCCTTGAAAAATCCTCCTCCCATTGTTTGGTTTTGAGCCGATCAAGGCTTGAATTATTCATTTTTTTTTGAACTGGAAGCTCCTTGATTATCAATATTTAATCCTCCCAACTAGGTTTGTAATCTTCCCAGTATAATGTTTGGGTCGACACCCATTTCAATCATAATGTATTCCATCTCAATGGATTTAGTCATTTCCTCCTCCAAGGTATCCATTTGGGATGTTCTAATAGCATATTTCACATTCGGGGACATTACATTCTTATAACAACCGAGAATGACTGGGTCATTTGGTATTGTATCTTATGGAATCCTACTTAAGGTTTTATTGAACCTGAGATTAAAATATCGTATCCTTTCATTTTTATTGAAACCAATATGGGTGAAATCAGTGAGAAGGGTATGATAAGCAATTGGAGGGGTGAACATAGTCAAGAACATATCTTCAAGGTCATTAAATGAGAGAATTTATATACTGGGAAATGTTGTATACCATTCATACGCTCCCCCTAAGAAGGTTCGTAGAAACAACCTTACCATGACATCGTCATACTCAACACGGTGAAAATCACAAACATCAAGAAATAAATGCAAATGCCTATTTTCATCGATTGCTCCATCTCCAAAAAATTCCTTTAAGGTTCCCTTAGGGAGAACAAGGAGATCATGTTGTTCACCTATAATATTTAGAGGGGACTCTCTTACCGTCCTTCGATTTTCAAATCCTGGTTTCCTTGATTTCTTGCAGCATCTCTTCCACCTCTGTGTCTCTCCTCACAATGCTCATCTCAGGGTTGTTCTTTTCTTTCTGCCATGTCTAGAGAGATTCCAGGGGTAGATTTTTCACTTCTAAGAATAAAGAGTTGCTTGATTTTACTTCTAGTAATGGGTCCCTTGAATTCATCTAGCATCAATCTCGACCTTGTTCTTGTGTTTCTCTAGCTAGCCTTTGATTTCTTCGGTCTTGTAGTTCCTCTCTCCTCTGTCTTTGGAGGATTTCTCTTTATTCTCGTTGGAATAATATCTTCCAGGACCTTTCTAATGCTTCTAGGGTCTCAGATGTTTTTATTACCAGATTGTACAACTAATGTAAAATGATTCATTGATTATTCAATCAAATTTTTAAGTGGGGTTGATTAGTCTGGGGAAAACTCATATATTTTCAGAAATGATAGACTAGGTTCCAAATTTTAGTTCATTCCCAAGTATGGTCGCCAAATGTTTTTACTCTTGAATCTGTTAGGACCGAAATGACAACCTCATGAGGATGTAAACCCCCCTTCATTTTTACAGAGGTGGTACTCCTCTTTATATTTTCTTGGGACTTTGGGTCTCTAGAATATGGGACTTGACAGAAGTCCATCGTGGTAATCAAATAAACATAAATATTGTGAACAAATAAAATGAAAAATTGATTTGTTTTCTTTTTAAAGAAATTTCCTGAGAAAGGACTAGGAATCACACACTCCACACATTTAAAGAAAATAAGCAAAATTTCCTCACATCCATCATAGTTTAAGATAAAGATTTATGAATACATAAAATAAAAATAAGATGATCCACATGCATAAGAGAACTTTAACAAAGTGGACACATGGGAATCTCAAATAAAGATACTGATAGATCAACCTCAAATACTTTATATTATGAAAACAGGGTTACAAAGCACAGTTGAGATTGTTCCCAAAGTAGTTCTCTTGAAATTTCTAAAAAATATATAGTATGTTACATATTCTTTGAAATTGTAAATGCGTTTGTCTTAAATATTGGGATTAGGGCTCCCGCAGACCATAAATCAAATAAATACAATAAATAATCTATTAGAAGAAAGACGGTGGGAGGTATAAGAACAACAAGATTTGGTAAGAAGAAAACAAAAGTTATCAGTCTTCGGTTAAACCTTTCTAGTGAAAGAGGTGGAATAACTGGATGAAGGACTTGATAAATAACACGAAAGATGTGATCAACATAAAATTACTATGATGGTATCTCATGCTTTCATTTTCTTGGTAATGTCCTTTTATCGTTTTCGTCAACGGTTACAGGAACCGTCTCAACTGCTTCTTTCCCTTCATTTGTCAGTTTATCGATAGCTTTCTTTAACCATTCTTCGTTGTAAATTTTCATTGGTGCCACCTTGATTTCACGCCGGATTTTGATTTTGAACAACTCATCTTCCAAGTCTCTTAGATCAAGGGAAATGCCATGTAATGATTCTTCAATGTCCTGATTTTTTATGGAGTAATCCACTAGCCAAATATCTATGGAGTCCTCATCATATTCAATTATACCATAGAAATTTTAAATTGAAAATCCTTTAAAAATATCAACTTTCTCATTGAACTGTTGTTTTGTTAGGAACAACGATTTGAGGATCAACTTGGGATATTGGACTTCATTGGTGATCTTGGCTAGGTCCACCTCCGTGAGCCTTTTGAATAGTTCTTCCCTCATTTATATGGATTGGTTGCACGCTTGAACAATGTTATTCAACTTATTTATCTTTTATTTCCAACATGCGTTAATTGCTTGATCCGACTTGGAGAGGGAAGGTCCTCCTCTCTTCTCCTTAGCTCTGATATGTTGGAAACTTTAACACCAAATGGTACCACGCCATCAAGGTAAAAATATTCTTTATTTTTTAAGTTGGCATGTAAATACTCATGGAAGGAATGTTCCCTCAAGCCAAAAGAAATCATGTTCTTTTAAATTTCCCAAGATTTTGTGATCAATACCATTCGTTTCTTGATATTATTCTCCACATAGCTCCTGGCTGATGTAAGTAATCTTAATGATATTTTTAATTTAACAGCGGGTGTGGTGGGTCCAAAAGTTTCCAAAGGGATGGAAAGAAGTGGAAGAGGCATCAAGGTATCTTCTAGTTCCTTAATCCTTTCCTTTAAATTTATATTGTTCGCTTCAAGACCAAAACGTAGGATATACGTGGTTCACTCCCACCCTGGGGCTACGTCCACCAACGCTTCTTCTTTATTTCTTTATTTCAATCATCTACATGCACAAAGCCATGATATCTTACTCTGTAGAGGATAGGATATCTGTGAACCTTGCTAGATCCTCCTTCCCTGAAGTACAACACAAAGCCTTCCACAGTCTCTTACAATCACTTGCACTTATCTCTGCAAGTCTCACACAGTATGCACAAAGAAATTATGATGCACTTAGAAATTAACACTTAGCATTTAGCATCTAGAATCACGTAGATGCCTCTCTCCTTACAAATCCTAGGCATCTATTTATACATTACAAAATGGGGCTTAAACATGGGTAAACCCATGCACCAACATCCCATTCCCGTTACATAATCCCAAAACCCAAAAATACCTAAAAAGGGGTTGAGATCCCGTGATCTCTACTTAGACTTGCGCTTCGTCTTAGACATCTTGTCAAAGTCACAAAATTAGGTCAAACATGACAAAGGATCCTCAAAACTTGGTCAAGGGCCAACAATCCCCAAACACTCACCCGTGACTCGTCCCGAGTCACTCTGGTCTGGGTAGTTATTCTTCACAAGTCTGGAGCTTGGCTCAAGCCGCTTCAACCTGTTGTTGTGCTAGGGCCTCCTGCTCAGTGAACTCTTGGATGATTGATTCGTTGATAGGTCCCTCTAAACATTGTTCGAATGCAGCAACTACTTGCTCCAACTCTGCGCCTCGGCCTTCAATCTCCTCAAACAGTTGGCAAGCTTCGTCCTAGACTGACTAGAGCCTTTGAGTCACTTCCATGACTTTGCTCTAAATGGCATGGACCTTTTGTTGAGCAGTGTGTTGTTCTTGGGATTGCTTCATCCTTTCAATTGCTAACAAGATCTTCAACTAGGCCTGCATTTTTTATTCTTGTTGCTTTGCCTCCTGAAGATGTGACTCCAGTACTTTTAGCTCAGTATCTTCAGTTAGTTGCTCATAATTCTATGCACTGTAGGCACTTGTTTTCATTCCAAAGAAAATTCTTTGATCCTCTCGACTACGCTCTGGGCAGTGGCTTCTCTTTCATCTTGCACATCCTGTGGGGTACTTGGAACTATTCGTAGCTCAAATTCTACGATTCTCTGTTGAATTTGTTGGATAGCTTCTGCAATATGCTCTACTTGATGTTCCACTAGGTCTTCCTCCTTTTTATCTAAGCCTATCACAGAGTGAAGTGCTCTATTGACTACTTCTTTTATTCCCACCCGCTCTACGAGAAACTTCTCTTTCTCTTGATGGATCTGTTCTTTTGCTTCTTCGAACTTAGTTTGGAGGGAAACCTTCTCTTGCTGTGCAACTCGACATTGCTCTATGATGACTTTTTGTACTTTATTTAGGGTCTTTATGGCCTATTCAGTTTCTTCCTGTGCGCGACCAAGGTAAGCTTCGGTTGCGTCAAATAGTCTGTGGAGTTGGGCAGGCTCATCTCCCAACTCAGGTTCTTATGATGGTGGGGGCGCAATGGATACTATGCGGTTGGATTGAAGGGCCTGTTGTACCCCTCTGAGATTAACCTCAATTATATCATACATATCCTCCTGATTGGCTTCATGCTTCTGAAATATTTCATGTGAGGCATCTGCTATAGCTGCGATGATGAATTCAAAGTCATCTACAGTGAGCACAATCTGCATCTTAGTTTGGGTGGCTCTAGATTTCTTTTAAGAAGTGGGTTTCATGGGAGAAACCTTCCCTTTATTCAATGTATTAGCCTCAGCAACAGGGTCCCTAGGTAGTGTTACTTCTCCTTGCTTCTGTTGGTCCTCTTTGCCAATTGTCTCTTTTACTTTGTCATCACCCCCTCATCCAGGTGATATTGAAGCAATTCCTTCCGATGCGCTCCTCAATTTTTGGATTTCTTTAGTCTTTTTTCTTCTTCTAGGTCCAAACTGATCCTTTGCTTCATGAGTGGTCTCTGGGCTACTGATTAGTTCAGGCTCTGACATTTCTGCGAGGTCTGTGGGAATGAGGAGTTCTGCAATCGAATCCTTGGTGATGTCTTCAAGGTCCTCCTCTATTAGCTTCTAGTACGATTGAAACACTTTGTTGTGCTCATCTATACATGCGGTGATATAGATGAAGTGTCGATCTGTACAGAACTTCATGAGGGGTTGGAACTGATGCAGGGTGTTCGACGTCATGCAAGGGACATCTTCGATAGCCCTCTTGAGTTGGAGATAATAGGTATGAAATACCATTTTCTACTTCCATTACTTTCCCATATCGCTCGAGTACCAAAGCGTGGTGACCTTCGTAGTGAGTGGCTCGAACAGTTCGATGTCTGGGAAGGTCACACCTTCCGAGATTTCCCAATCGGTAAATGCAATGAGGATCATAACCCAGCTAAAGTGGAACTCATAGCCCTGATCCTGAGCTTCACGACAGTCTAATTCTAGCTGGTTGACCAAGTACTTCACCCATTTCATCTAGATTCCTTCTAAACATTTCTCGGTTAGGTCAAAAATGAATCCTATGACTTGAGTAGGTCGGTTCTTCCTCACTAGCTTCCCTACGATCAGCTGGCAGGCTAGGTGCACTGCACCATTCTGGATGGAAGCTACCTTGTAGCCTCACATTCCCTTTTCTACATCGTCGTAAGTATCCTTAATTCTTTGTGCTAGGGTGCAGTCATAAGCCTTCCTTGGGTATAAGTCTTGCGGGTCAAGTCCTTGCATGCTTAATCCAGTGATCCTATGAATCAACATCGAATCAACTTTGATGCATCTATATATTCATAGGTAGCCACCATGGTAACATGAGAGCAGGAGCTTAACACACACATTAACCTCTTGGTGCCTTCCAAAGTGTGGGATCTTCATCACATTCAAGAGGGTGGAATGCACAAGGTTCATAGAGCATGGTTGGGGGATTATTTTCGAGTTCTTCCCTTTTTTCTTGGTCAGATACTTGTAAGGAGAAAGCATGTTGTAATACTTGCGGTCACCTAGGTTGAAGTCGTTGAAATTCAACGTTGCAATATTATCTTGCTGCATTCTGACTGCACGTATCCCCTTCGAGAGGTATGCACTAACCATGGTTTAATCAAAGTCCCTCGGGACACTGTCACAACTTGCCACACCGGCCAGAGGTGGGATGTAGTCTGGTAATATGGTCGAGATTAACTTCATGTTTTCTATATCATCTATGTGCTTGGTTCTCTTCTTTGCTTCCTCTCGGGTTGGTTTGGATCCGCGAGCAATCGACAAAGAGGATTTCACTCCTCACGTCGATGAAGCTTAAACTCTTGTGGAAATAACTCTCTTGGCGATCAAATCAATTAAAACTTCCTCGACTGAATTCTCCATAGCGTTGAGCTCGTTCGAAATGCATGCTCTCGATCGGAAAACGCGGGTGGATGGATGAATGTTCAAAGAAATAGAATCAATGTCGATCTCACTAAGAACAACGTGATAGAAATGGTATCTCTTATTATCTATGATACAATTCACAAAAGTGTTCTCGGTGCAATAGTCGACAGACTAAGTAGGCACGATGTAACATATCTCTCCAACGGATAAGAATTTTTCCATTGATGTAGTTCTCTCTGTTGCGACGCGGTACCAATGGTCTAATGGCGAGTCTTCGGGCCATGAATGTTGTTCTAATTGTCAATCCAACGGTTATAATTCCATGGGGCGTTGTTCTGATTGTTGGGTATGTGTTATATTATTTGCATGTGTGTGTGTGGGCGCGTCAGATATGACAACTGCATCTGATGATCCCTCGTACTAGTGGTTTTTCTATGCCATGTGCATCGGGCACTTTCCTAGGGGGTCCCAAGGGGGGCGTAGGTATGTCCCCCCCCTGGTTATGCGCAACATTTGGGGCAGCACCCCGAAATAAAAAAAATTGGGCGGTTTTGCTATTTTTAGCAGATTTTGCTATTTTTAGCGGTTTTGTAAATTAATCCTTGATTAAGGGATTAGGGTTTTGGTATATATGGAATACCTAAAAACATTATATATATATTGTATAGTGAATGGTGAAATTCGATATAATGAATATAAGAAAGGTTTTTCTGGTTGAGGGTTTCCGGTATAAATCTCTGTGTACTATGTGAATGAGCCATTGATTAATTTATGTTTTGCTTAAGAATCTATATGCATTGCTTTACTTCACATGTTTAAAAATTACATGTGGTATCAGAGAACATTTTTGGATTTAGAGGGACTCCTTTGTTGTTGAGGGATTGGCTCGGCCTTGATAGATCAAGTTTATCTTGGGTCTATGATAAACTTGGGTTTAGTGGGAGCTTTTGTAGTGGTGATTTGAGTGAAGAAAGAGGAATGGAAATCTCTTCTAGAATCGAGATAGAGAAGTTCAATGGTAAAAAATTTGAGCTATGGAAGATGAAGATGGAGGACCTTCTTGTAGACAAAGAACAATGGATCGCTGTGGATCCTAGTACACAGCCTATTAGTACACCGTCTACTAGCACACAGGCTACTGGTAAACAACCTACCAATACACAAACTACCAGTACACCGGATACTGGTATGTCGAAGGAATATTGGGACAAGTTGGGCAAAAGAGCAAGGAGTACTATTCGACTCTACCTAGAAGATTCGGTTTTGTTGAATGTCTCGGGAGAATGTACAACCAAGGAACTATGGGATAAGTTGGGGAATTTGTATCAATCAAAGTCCCTGGTAAACAAGTTGTTTCTTCGAAAGAAGTTGTATCATATTAGGATGGAAGATGGAGATTATGTGACAGAACATCTAAATGTCATTAATACTCTAGTAATTCAACTTGTCTCTATTAATATTATGATTGAAGAAGAAGATAAGTGTATTACTTTGTTATGTTCTTTGCCAGACTCTTGGGATAATTTGGTTGTAGAAATTGGTAGTACTACTCAATCTACATTGAAGTATGAGGATGTAGTTTCATCCTTGTTATCTGAAGAGATGAGGTGAAAAATCATGGATGGTCACAGCACATATGCTTTATTTGTAAGAGGGCATACCCAAGACAGGAACCCTGGTAAGTCTTCGGGGTGGAGATCTAAATATACAGGTAGATCTAAGTCTCCAGGAAAATATTTGAGGAAATGTTGGAAGTGTGGTAAAACAAGGCATTATAAGAAATATTGCAAGTCTAAGAAGGTTGAAAAACCAAAGGGATCTGATAGTACCTCTTCCACAGAGGCGAAAACCTCCACTAAAGAAGGAGGTGATGTTTACCTGGCATCTACAAGTACACATGCAAATTGTGATGTATGGTTGATCAACTCAGGTGCATCATACCATATGACTCCTCAGAGGGAGTGGTTCTCTGAATATGAAAAATATGATGGTGGTGATGTATTCCTAGGAGATGACTCGACAACAAAAATATTGGGACGTGGAAGGGTTAAGTTGTTGCTAAAAGATGGAAGGATTAGAACACTTCCTGGGGTTCTGCACATTCCAAAACTAGCCAGGAGCCTAATATATGTAAGCAATATGGATGATGCAGGAGTGGATAATGTATTTGGAAAGAACACTTACAAGATGGTACGAGGAGAAATGGTGTTGATGAGGGGAGTTCGGTGTGGAACTCTGTACAAGTTGTTGGGAAGCAATTATACTAATGGGTGTAACAATTTTTTTGTCCCTGAACAAAGAAATAAAGAAGACAAGACCAATATTGTCCCTGGAAAGAAGACCATTCTATGGCATCAAAGACTGGGACATATTGGAGAAAAGGGCCTTCGAACACTACATAGTAAAGGTATGGTTGAAGGTATGTCTAATTTCACTCTGGATTTTGATTTCTGTGAACATTGCATATATGGTAAACAGAATCGAGTAAGATTCTCATCTAGTGCTACAAGAGCAAAGGGGATCTTAGAGTTGATACATGGTGATGTGTTTGGACCTGTGCCTATTCCATCCCTAGGTAAATCTGTGTATTATGTTTCATTCATAGATGATTTTTCAAGGAACACATGGATTTATTTTCTTAGAAGGAAATCTGAGGTATTTTATAAATTTAAAGAGTTTAAGGCTCTGGTAGAAAATCATACAGAGAAGAAAATAAAGGTATTAAGAATAGATAATGGTGGAGAATTCTGTGGAAATGAATTCGAAGAATTATGTAAGAAGTGTATTATAGAAGGGCAGAAGACTACTCCATACACTCCTCAACAGAATCGAGTTGCAGAAAGGATGAATAGGACACTGATGGAAAAATCAAGGAGCATGCTCAGTGATGCCGAGTTAGGATAAGAATTTTGGGCAGAGGCAGTCGGTATAGCATGTTACCTAGTCAATCGATCACCTTCATCAGCGTTGGATGATAAAACTCCACATATTAGAGTGTTTGGTTGTGATGCTTATGTACATGTTCCAAAGGAAAATAGAAGTAAGCTGGATAAAAAGGCTGAAAAGTGTATCTTTATTGGTTATAATGATGGTGTGAAAGGTTATAAACTTTGGAACCCAAAAACCAAGAAAATTGTTTACATTCAAGATGTTGTTTTCAGAGAGGTAAAAGATGCGTCCAAACATGAATTCCTACCAATGCAAGATGAACCTGCTAAAATAGTGCTTGAGTTGGATGATGCAAAATCTGAATCATTTGAAGAAGAAGAACCTCATACCCCAATATTGAGGAGATCAGTGAGAGAAAGAAGGCAACCAGAAAGGTATAGTCCACCTGATTTCCATTCCAATTTTTCTTTATCTATTACTAATGATGATCCCAGAACTGTTAGGGAAGCAGTGAATTCAGAGGATAGTAAACTATGGAAGAAGGCCATGGTTGAAGAAATGGATGCCTAGGATAATAATGAGGCATGGGATATAGTTGAGTTGCCAGCTGGAAGAAAATATGTTGGTAGCAAATGGTTGTTTAAGAAGAAGTTTAATGCAGAAGGTAAAGTGGAGAAATACAAAGCTCGGTTAGTAGCAAAAGGTTATTCCCAGGTAGAGGGAATTGACTTTGGTGATATTTTTTCTCCTGTTGCCAAGTTAACATATATTAGATTTCTTTTATCTATTGTTGTTTCTTTTGATCTTGAAGTGGAATAGATGGATGTGAAGACAACATTCCTACATGGGGATCTGGAAGAAGAAATCTACATGAAGCAGCCAAAAGGATTTGTAGTGAAGGGAAAGAAAGAGTTGGTCTGTAAGCTAAAGAAGTCACTATATGGTCTGAAGAAATCACCTAGGATGTGGTACCAAAAGTTTGACACATACATTCTTGGATTGGGATTTGTAAGAAGCAAGGCTGATCACTGTGTATATTCCAAGCAAGTTGGTAATCACTTCATTTATGTAGTGTTGTATGTTGATGACATGTTGTTGGTAGGAAATAACATGGATGTTATCAAGGAAGTGAAATCACAACTATCCTCCAAATTTGACATGAAGGATCTTGGTGTTGCTAACTTCGTTATGGGAATGGAGATTAAAAGAGATCATGCAAACAAGAAACTCTGGTTGAATTAGAGAAAATATGTTGAGACAATGTTGCAGAGGTTTAATATACATGGAAGTAAACCGGTCAAGGTTCCTATTCCTATAGGTGTAAAGTTATCTGCAGATCAGTGTCCCAAGACACAAGAAGAAGAAGAGGGCATGTCCCATGTTTTGTATTCTAGTGTATTTGGAAGTTTGATGTATGCAATGATGCATGTAGACGGACATTGCACATGTAGTGGGAGTTTTGAGTAGGTATATGTCCAAACCAAGGAAGGAGCATTGAACCTGGGTAAAGAGGGTCTTGAGGTATCTTTGTGGCACTACGATTGGATTGTGCTACCAAGGAAAACGAGGATTGGACAGAGTGTTGGAAATACATGTCTTTGTTGATGCAAACTAGGATAGAGATGCGGATCATAGAGGTCCCTAAGTGGGTATGTGTTTAACCCTATTTGGAGGAGAAATCGATTTGGGATAGGCAAAACTGAGGGTTTGTAGTGGCATTCTCAACTACATAAGTTAAATGCATGGTAGCCACTCATGCAAGAAAGGAAGTAGTATTGTTACAAATATTGTGTTGGTATTGGGTTGGTACAACAAGCGGTGAGATGGGTGGCTTGACAGTTAGAGTGCTATCTTCCTGCAAAAGAACCCATCTTATCATTCAAGACAAAGCATAATTGATGTTGATATCCTTTTGTGAAAGACAAAGCATATTGATGTTCAGTATCACTTTGTGAGAGACATGGTTGAGGAAAAGAAGGTGTTGCTGGAAAAGGTTGACACTTTGAAGAATTTTTCATATTCATTGATAAATTCTATGAGCACAGAAAATTTCTCCTGGTGTAGAGTAATAATGGGCATTGTTGCCCTGATTGTTGACTATATAATCCCCTAGACCCCTGCATGCAAAGAAAACAACAAGTGGGAGAATGTTGGGTATGTGTTATATTCTTTGCATGTGTGTGTGTGGGCGCATCAGATATGACAACTGCATATGATGATCCCTTGTACTGGTATGCCCCCCACTGGTTACGTGCAACGTTCGACAATGAGCGGTAGCCTAGGGCAGGGCCCCGCAATTTTTTTTGGGGGGAGATTTTTGTTATTTTTAGCGGTTTTGTAAATTAATCCTGGATTAAGGGATTAGGGTTTTGGTATCTACAGAATACCTAAAAACATTGTATATATATTGTATAGTGAATGGTGAAATTCAATATAATGAATATAAGAAAGGTTTTCCCGGTTGAAGATTTTTGGTATAAATCTCTATGTACTATGTAAATGAGCCATTGATTAATTTCTGTTTTTCTTAAGAATATATATGCATTGCTTTACTTCACAGGTTTAAAAATTACACCAATATCCTGACGAAGTTCCAATTTTGCAAATCTTCCTTCCGCAAAGTTCCCTCTAGGCCCTTCTGTAAATTTTCTATCTTTGATCTCTGCTTACTGAGTTTTCTATCCTTCTTCCCGGTGATATTCGTCTCAATATTCCTCTTTCCATTATGATTCTTGTCTTATTTTGGCATAGCAGCATCACGTTGTTGGGATTCTTTCTTAGGATTAGAGAGTAATACTACTTCTCTATCTACGGTAGGTGCTCTACTCGCATGTGAAGCTTATTGTGTTCTTTAAACTTCATGATCCAAATGTCTTATTCTAGGTGGCTTTGATTTGTTCTCTCGTTCTGCAATCAAGTGTGTTATCCTCCTAGTCATGAAATCTTTTAATTCATTCTTTTTCTGTTATAAGACATCCTCTTCTTTTCTTCTAGTCTGATCTTTCTTGATCCATGTTTTTCCTAATAACATAGTAAATGGAGCATTGTTATCGATGAATCTAACAACCTCAAAGTATTCCTCTGTTGAATCTCTGTGAGCACTCATAGATACCTGGGTGATTATTCCACATAGGGTTATCAGCTTTCCCCTAAAAAATCCTATTCTTCCCAATGAAGGAGTCATATCAGGATTTTTAAAGCTTCCCAAGTTCTTTTTGTCATGATATTTACCTATTTTTCCTCATCCAGAATACAGTCTATGCCGAAGTATCCTATTATTGCTTCTATGCATTCTTTTTTTTTCAAGATATCTGATAAGTTGATATCTCTGTGATCATTTAGGGTTTCTTTCATTTGCAGTAGTATAGTCTCTGATTCTGTCTAGGGTTCTGCTATGGTCTCATTTTTGTGACCTTCCTCAAGGTTTTCTTGTCTCATATTCATCCTGTCAAGCTTAGCAATCATTCTAGGGAAATCTAAAACTTCATGGTCCATAGCTTTACAACAAACACAACTAGGTCTTCTCCCAGGGAATTCCTTATCAAGATGTCCCGGTCTTCTACAACTGTAACAAAAGGTTAACCCTCTTTTTCTCTTAAATGATCCCCATGCTTTCCTCTACTGCACACTAGGATCATAGTAGCTAACCTGAAAAAAATTCTTTATAGGATCCTGCATCCATTTGTTAGTCCAAACATTCTTTCTATGCATAGGAATAACATATCTTTCATTATTTCTATCAGATCTACTCATATCAAACCTTCTCTCTTCTAGTTGTGCCTTAGTTTTCAAACTAGGATAAATTTTATCAAACATACCTAGATCCATACTCGTGAAACAAAAATTTCCACTAATCTTACTTTTATCATAGCACAAAGCTTCCAGATCTAAAACTTTTCACTATTATTACCTTTAGATCTAAAACTTTTCATTATTCTTTCCTTTATCAAAGCACAAAGCTTCGAGATCTTACCTCTTTTCTTCAGATCTGACTTCTCTTCTTAGCACATAGATTTATAGGTCAAGTAGAATATTGCACACTAGGGAAACAGATCTACGCACATAGCTTTATTTCTTTCCTTCAGCTCCCAACAATCACAGTTTCAGGTCCCAACAACAGAACCATTTGTTGGCACAGGGGAAGACCCAGGGTTCAACACCACAACAACGCACCAACAAAACCCTAACTACCGACCCTTTTGGAAACACCTATGAAGAAGGTGAAGTCTAACCCGAGGTAGAGGCAGGGATGGTTGCAGGACTCCAGTGTTTGCAACCTTAGCTAGGCCATAGATCTGTGATTGTAACACATTAACAAAGCACTTAGTGGTTAAGGTTTATCGATATTCACCTTTAGCTTACAACGTAGATAAACCCTAATAACATAGCATTGCAGTATTCACATAGATCCAAAAAATTGAAGAACTAAGAACATCAACATAGATTAGATCTAACATTCATTCATATTATTCAGCACCAAGCTATCATATCAGATTCATCTAACATACATCAGCGCACTAAGCATTTAATAACATAAACAAGAGAACAACCATAAAGCACATAGCAACCACAAAACAGTATATATGTGGTTCACCCCCACCTTGGTGCTATGTCCACCAACTCTTCTTCTTTATTTCTTTCTGTCAATCATCTACATGCACATAGTCATGATATATTAATCCATAGAGGACAAGAGATATGTGCACCTCTCTAGATCCTCCTTCCCTGAAGTACATCACAAATCCTTCCACAGTCTCTTACAATCTTTTTCACTTAGCTCTGCAAGTCTAACACAGTATGCACAAATCAATTACAATTACCACTTAGCACTTAACATATAGCATCACGTAAATGCATCTCTCCTTACATCGCCTATACATCTATTTATACATTAAAAAATGGGGCCTAAACATGGGTAAACCCATGGGTCGACATCCCATTCCTGTTACATAAGCTCAAAACCAAAAAATCCCTAATAAGGGGTCGATATCCCCTAATCTTTTCTTTGACTTGCGCTCCATCTTCGATAGCCTGTCGAAGTCCCAAAAGTAGGTCAAACATGGACAAGGATCCTCAAAACTTGGTCAAGGGACAACAATAGTCTTAGGATTAGTAGTTGAGGATTGGGCATTCTTCTTGCTGGGACCCTTTCCTTTATGTTTGTAAAATTCATTGGTATTGATTACTGTCTCTAATTCACCAACATTTTCAGTAGGAGCGCCCAAGTTATTATCTTCTTCTTCTCCTAGAACAATGTGGATAAATGAATTGCTAAAAACCACTTCTAACATATGTTCCACAAAAATTCCGTTAGGGTCAAACCATTTTATATTTTTAGCATACTTGAGATTCAGGTTGTGGAAGTGGTTTGCAAATTCATCGATTTTGTTCATATTTTTTAATACAAAGTCCCCAATTTTCCAAGGCAAAGGTATGAATTTCTTTTTTCATTTCGCATGAAAAAAGTGCAGCCAAAAATTATATTTCCTTGCAACTTCTCTAATAAACATTATGTCAGATATATGGCATGGAATAAAGGCTGGATTTTCCTTAGAATCGAAAATCTTGATAAAATTATAATTTTCCATTTTCTCCAAGGTCCCCTTTTATCCAGGAATTTACTTGCCTAGCAGGATATTCTTGGGGTATCATTTCCAAACAACAAACCTTTAAAAATAGAGACAAATTCGTTGAAAAATTCATAAAAATGCAGCGAAGCTTTGTGCCTTCACAACTCTTGGCACCAAAAGGTCACTAGGTCAAATTCACAATTGACCTTCTTGCAGATAGACAATTTAGGAAATTGATAGCAATGTGTTATCGCAAAAACCAAATAAGAATCCACAAATAATTTCTTATCCTTATTATACTGAGACAATTGGGAAGATATTTCAATGGAAAACAACTTTCCTCAATCGAAGATGGCCTTCTCATTGACAGTAAAGTATAAGATATAAAGGATAATACGAGAAATATTGGCAGTATTTTCCTCGCCAGTCACTCTAGTGAATAACCAAGAAATTTCCCAAAAGGGGTTTTTGAAAGAGTTGACATGAAACCTAGTAATATCTTTAGGGATGGTTGTGGGATTCTCCAAGAATTTAGGCAAGAGGTCCAGACCGTTGTCATTCTTTTTCGGGAATTCCCTTCAATCTTCACCTTTGAAGGTGAATGTTTTCTCTGGGAATTTTATCATTTTACAAAACACTTGAGGTGAAAGAGAGAAAATATAATGGTCTTGAGGTTGAATAATCCATTGACTTGGTATATATTTCTAAGTAAACCAGGAAAACAGTTCTTTACAGTCAAAAAACTCGGGAACACAACCTTCATGAGCAATTTTGGACATCTAAATTACTTCATTTTGAGTAGAAGGGGATGAATAGTAAGAATAAACTCTAGACCACTGAAATTTATGGTCCTCACATCCAAAAATGTTCAAAGTATCTCCGCATAAATT
This sequence comes from Picea sitchensis, assembly GCA_010110895.2. Classification (NCBI taxonomy): domain Eukaryota; kingdom Viridiplantae; phylum Streptophyta; class Pinopsida; order Pinales; family Pinaceae; genus Picea; species Picea sitchensis. Next base: position 27,513 of record SNQJ01S0023207.1, on the reverse strand, counting down.
CTATTGAGTTGTTGCTGCCATAAGTTGAAGAGAGTGTTCTTTTAATCCAAATAATATTTGAAATGAGCACTTGAGAGATATAATATAATCTTCCACAAATTGTTCTTTAATGTGGTTTAATAAGAAATTTCCTCGAGACCTTTGCTTATTAATGATGATCTTTACAGAACCTGCATGTTGATTTATTGGCATTAAACCATACTAAATGAATATTGGGAAAAGATTGAATGTGGTGGGGACAGATGAGAGAAATTAGGATTTGGGATTTTTGTGAACCCACCAACCCAAGAACTCGCTATCCCACAATCATGAAAGGTTGAAAATCACCTAAGTGTTGTAATGAAGTTAATCAGAATCAATAAAGGAGATATGAGATACTTAGGTGCTGAGGGATTCTAATGTTCAACAAGTATATCGTGGATCTTGTGGGTGAAAAATTTATATCACAGAACATGGGATATGAAATTTTGAAACCCGCCAACCCGGGAACCTGCAACTGCAGAAATGGTGAAGTATAGGATGATACCATGGTCGGTAGGACTCATGATATGCGAACAGAAAGTGAGAACTTGCGAGTCCGCCAACCCATGAACTTGTCCTTTTTGAAAAAATGACTAAGTACAACAACTAGAAAGGGAGAATAGAATGGAGAAAAGAAAAGGGGAAAATGGGTAAGTATATAAGAGGGAAAAGAAATGGACAAAAAAAGTTGGGAAAATAGAAAGGGGGAGGGAAATTTCAGAAGTGGGAATTGATCTCAACAATTCTCTACAGAGATATTTGGAAGACCTGTCACCATATTCCCCAAAGTGGGAAGATCTCTATAATTGAAATGAGAAAGTCTCATATGCAACAACTCACTCATAATGATAGAATCATGCACTAGGGTATGAATTGGTCGAACTGTCAATCTGTACAAATTGTCTTCTCAAACTCCAATCACATGGGATGATTCCATACTAGATTTCTTGTTCCATGAAATAACCTTTCATCAGAGAATTAAACCTTGTATCCTTTGTCCTCCAAGGTTGAAATAGAGACAAGGTTCCTTCTCATCCCCAGTAAAAACAATACATCACTCAAATGAAGTGGGGTACCAGAGTCTAGATGGAAGGAAGTGGCGCTAGATCCCTTCACAGTATATTTGGCATCATCACCAAGTACAACATGAGACCGAGAGTCTTTATCTACTAGATATGTAAGGTTCTCTATATATCTAGTCATATGTCTGGAAGAACCATTATCAATCAACCAAATATCACTACTAGTAGGAACTGTACGTAAGAGGGATGAAATGAGAAAGAACTCCTCAATGTCCTTGTTTTCTTTCCTGCACTTATTCTGGGGTGGCTCTCATTCCACATCAATGGTGGAGGCATGCTTATTTCCTTTCTTCCACAAATGAAAATTTATGGCATAGTGGACAAACTTCTCACATTTGAAGCATTGAATCTTTGAACTATCCTTATTTTTATGCTCAAGAGATGGTTTGGACTTTCCTCCTTTGAATGGTTTGTTGGAACCTCTTCCTCTTCCTTTTCCTTTCCTTGCATGAGAGGAAAGGGCTTGAATTACATCCTGATGGGAACCATTCACACCTCTAGCCACAAGTATGGTCTCCTCCTGAGTACAATATTCCCATAACAAATCAAACTCAGGAAATTTGGATTTCCCACTGATACTCTTAATGAATGGATCCCAATAACATGGCATACCATTAAGAGTCAACATGACAAGTTCTCTATCTAAGATGATCTCTCCAATGGTGCCCAACTAATACCTGATCTTAGAAATCTTCATGAATATGGTGGAAATTGTATCTGCCTTAGTCATCTTGACATTTTGAAGCTGGTGTTTCAAGGAAATAGCTATGTTGGTGTTTTTTTCTCTCAAATGACTTCTTCAAGGAATCAAACATCTCTTTAGATGTATTTAGTTTGGATATGTGCAGAACCAAGTGATATTTCATAAAGTAAATAATGATATTTCCATCTTTTGCATCATTTTTCTTCCATTGAGACTTCTCTGAATCATCATCTAGTTTTGGCACAAATTATTCCATAGACTTTATCAAATCACTCTCTCACAGAGTGATAAGAACATACACTTGCAAGATTTAAAGTTAGAAGCTCCATCAAGCCTATATTCCACCAAGACACTTGTCACCATGGATGCAAAAACCCTAGGATGGAAAATCCCCAAAAATTAAACTCCTCCAATATGTAATCTAAGTGTTGCACAAGGTGCGCTAGGGTAGGGAGAACTGCCCTATGGTGAAACTTGTCCCAATTTATTAGGAACTATTGCTCAACTTTATTGACAAAGTAATGTCTAGTTGATGTCAAACCCTAACAAATTGCAAAAAAGGGCTACCGTACTACAGAAGGGGTAGAGAGTTGCAGAAGAAGGCTAGAGAGATTGTGAAAATGGATTATTTCAAGAAAAATGCTCGGATACCATGTTAGAATTTTATGCTTGTTCAATTTTATTAAATTTCTTTACCATTTCATATTATAATAAGCATAACCGAAGTATAAACCATATGCAATAACTACATTATGTAACTAGGATCACAAGAAGAAAACCATGCACAAGGTACACAAGAATTTATCTATGGAAAGCCTTGTGCATAAGGGAAGAAAACCCACCAACCTTTCACTAGAATACATATATTTTTTGAAGAGAAGATACAAGAGAAAAAAAAGAATAGTGCTACAACTCCAAAAGATAACGCACTAGTCCAATATAGAAAAATAAACAACAGAGAATTATATCCAAGTGACATATTACAAATGAGAGATAAATATCCTATATGTACATGTCCAAAGTGTGAACTGTCATGTCCAAATGGTTTCTCTTGGAAGCATCCGACTAGAACCTTTTGTATTTTATGCTAGTATTGGGGCCTTCTCCTTCTCTTGACATCACAAGGAAAGGTATCCTTCATCACGTCACACATGGATACAACCAGTGTGGGCCTTCTCATCTCTTCTAGGGGCTACGACCCACTAGAATACACTAGGGATAAAACCACATAGTTTGAGTCATCATCATCAAGGGGTACAATCACAAGATGTGTCCACAAGGGCTACAACCACAAGGGATGATGGGATACCACCCATAATATCTGAACCACTTGGGATATAAATGAAGGTTTGATGGGCACGACCTAGACAATGTCTCACGAATATGTAATCATCAATAGTTTATGCATCGGTGCTCCACTCTTATTGTTCCACCACCAGGTGTTTTAGTGGTGTGTCAAATAAGATGCATCGTGCTCATAGATTATGAAATATTTTTCCGGTTGTTGTGATCTTGAGTGGTGTGATCTATTGGCATCACTAGGTTAAATTTTGTTATCACACCTTAAGTGGTGTGATGGGTTATTGATAACACATCAGTGCTACCGTGATATTGGTGCACTGGCATTTTATTAAGTGGTGTGTTGCGAATCGTAGAGCATTGATCATGGGGTGTCTAATGGGACACCCTGCTATGCCAAGTCAACCAATATCTATCTCGGTGTTGTTCTGTAAACAACATCAATGCATTTGATTAAAATGGTTGCACCACTACACAAAATTTTATGGAATGTAAATGTAGCGGTGTTCTTAATTAAATGGAGTGTTTAACTATGGGGACAAACCAAGTACGTGCCAGTTGTGGGGGCATCCAAAAGGATGCACTGTTTTGGTTTTTAAATTTATCGTATTGTTATTCCTTGAATGAAAATGATGCATATTTTTATATTAGACACACTATAAGTGATGATTTCTATGAATTTAGCACAGGATTCACTACGTCAGGGTGAGCCAAAGAATTTAGGTGCACCACATGGAATTGGAAAACAATTTGAAAAAAATGAAAAATTTCAAGCTAAATTAAAGTTTTAATTGGATGAAAAGGAAAATATGAAGGTAATAAATAATTTACCTTGATCCTTATGTTCCTAGGAGGCATGATTTCATCATCGAAAGGAAATTAAAATTCCTGGTAATTTAAAAAAATTGAAAATGTGTTGAATCTACATATGGAGTTATCCAAGTCACTATAGAGAAGGAGAGACAGGGTGTATTTGGAAGGAGGGTTAGCACTTGTTCTTGCTTGAGAGTTTGGAAGCACATGATGAAATGTAACATTGAAAATTGGTTTGGTAAACTTTTTTATTTAACCTTCTACGGTATTCCCGATGATAGTGATGTGCACTAGTGTGTAATGTTCAACGACATCAATGCACTTTGATCAATGCTAGTTATTTTTGTTATAACATATGACAATGCTTTTGAAAATTTAGGCACCAATTCTTTATTGTATATCTTCGCACGAGTGAGTATATACCATAAAGGAACACCAGTTATTTTGGGGAGTAGAGAATCCATTGAGGGTATGAGACAAAATCATCGGTTCAAAGTATAGTGTATCATAGGGCAGAGTAGGGTCATCTGATGGGGGACATTCTTCTACTAGAGAAACTTCAACCTCCTTGTGAGAAACATCCTTAGAAATGGCCATAAAAATATTATGTTCCTTACAATTGTGTCTTTGAAAATATTCGTCATCACAATTACGGCAAAGAATGTTGAGTTGGTGTTACACCATTTCTACTTGAGAGGAGTGGCATGAGGGGCATGACTTGTAGGTTCGAGGGAGAGGAAGAAAAGAGGGTTTTAGGTTATTATAAAAGACAACCTATTTTGATTCCTTGGAATGTTGAGTAGCTTCCAACGAAGTATGGGGGTGATTTATGAAGACATGGGCTCATATTTCATCCTCTAGGCCACTCATAAAGAATTCCCTGAATAAGGCGTCTAACATGCCCTCTATTCTAAAATCCAATTGCTCAAATACCAGAGTAAATTCTTCCATGGTACCAGACTATTTAAACTTGTTCAAGCGGCCCAAGTAGTGTGTTTCGATGTCAAATAATTCATAAATTTCATCCACAAACTGTGTCCAAGCAACATACCATTGGCATGGTTTTTTATGCCATTTCCTCCATTGTTAGAATTCAAGATCCAGATAGAGAACATCATAACTACATTTTCCCAGGTCATTAGTGATGTCATGCAAGGAGAAGTAATGTTCCATTTGAGTGACCTATCCAGTGGGATTTGATCCATCAAATGTTTTCACCTCCTCTTGTGGAAGACGCTAATCATGATGAAGGGGTTTGGACTTAAAATTTTTGGAATTGGAGGAAACAACACCTTATGAGTTAGAAGGTTAGTTAGATGAGGTAAGGCCTTCAAGAATATTCGGTGATGCCATAATCTTGGAAACAAATTATTCAAGCTAGATTTTGATATGGGAACTTATTTCCTTCTTCATGTCCTATTTCATGTCATCCATTTTGGCATATATGGTGTAATTGAGGTGGTTCTCAAGGTATTGGTTGTAGGTGTGTGTCATGGTAAAAGAGAAACATGGGAATGGGGAAGATGGGTCCACACAAAAATGGTCTTACTAGTGAAGGGTGCCACTACAATCAGTGCAAAGAGAGGAATTCAATGGAACGGGTGGGAAATAAAGGTGTTGGTAAGAGTGGGTGTCTCCACTTAAAAAAAGTATTACAAGTGATAGATACTACTACGATTAGGAAAAAAAATGGAATCCAATGGGATAGATCCCAGATATAGGTGTCGGGAAGGGGGTCCATGATAGGTACCATGACGATGCTCAGGGAAAAAAATAGTCTTAAAAATGATAGGTACCATGATGATGCTCAAGGAAAAGAGAGGAATACAAGGGAATCAGTCTCGAATAAGCATGTTGGTGAGACCACTATAATTATTTTCATTTTTTTAACTTATGCATAGTTATACTTCGACCTAAAGAATATTGTGCTAACAATTTTCCCAAATTGATAATAGGAAAAATTGTGTAGGATTGTCGCAACAAGAAAGAAGGAGGTAGGGTGTCATGAAAATATATCTCTTATGTTCATTTTCTATTCTTTTCCTTTCCTAAGGGTTATGGTTTTCAGGTTTCCTATAGAAAATGGTTTTCCCTGTGCTATAGCTCCCTAATATATGTGTAGGGTCGAACAATAGTACCCAACCCAATATCTCAGGGCACCAATTAAGGAGGCTTGACCGTACCATTATTTGTACAACCTGATTACCCAGGTACTAGAGAGTATCTTATGTAGTGTTGTTCTAGGTATCACTCTAACAGTTAGGTAGTCGATTGGATAATATAGAGATGGTTTTAGGAGAACTATATGGCACTCTCGATATACCTCATAGTACACGGGAGTGATGTTTGTGTATAGATTATGTCTGATGTAATACTACTCAAAGGGGTACCAACAAGGGTCTCATAGGTTCCAATCAAGGTTAAACATTTGTTTCAAGTAACCCCATGAAATTGTTTCTATTTCCTCAATGTAGTCTTCCCCAGCCATAGTTTTACCCATTGAATGACATATATCTATGATTTAAATATGCCAACAGTACACGTATCTACCCTAAAAAACAAATTTTGATAGTTTCCAAGAGCAAATAGCTCTAATACCACTCGTAAGGTATTATATGTATTGTAATAAGAATAAACAGAAATATTGCATCAAATAGAAATGGAAAAACAAAATAATGAGAATAACAATCCCAACAATAATACCTTTATTGAATGAAAGTAATGTTCACTTTCCTCTTAGACGGGGAAACCTCCAACAGTGTAGAGCTCTATTACAATTATTCTCAAGAGAAACAATATCATGCATTCTACTCTTATTTATACTAATTCTATCTTCTAAAGAACATTATAGAGGAAGATCTTTATAGAAGAGGAAGCTTCTATTAAGTCTTATCACATTAGAACTTTTCACATTATTAAATAGGGATTGTTAACTAATGTCAACCTTTATTACATAGAAAATATATTATTCTACCTATGTGAGGGGTTAGAGAGGTTAGGTGCCTAACACTATGCATTAATATTTACTCATTTAAATACAAATTATTTAAGAGATTTGTTTTAAACATAATTTCACTTATATTTAAATGAATAACATATAGTGTACAACCATAACTCTTTTAAATTTTCCAAATGATAAATCTTCTGAATTTAAATAATCTTTTTTTTAGGATGAGTTAAAGTAATAAATTAGGAGCATCATACCTCCACATTAATATTTAAAAAATTAAACATAAACATAAAAAAATACTAAGGAAAGTACTTCCTCCTTGATTTGAATTTGAATCGTTGTAGTGTATTTTGGTGAGCAATAGGAAGATTTCTCTAAATACTTCTTTGACCACTTGCACAAACTGGAACAAAATTATCCTCCTAGCTAGATTCCTAGCTCTAAGAAAAATTTTGGTTTCCTAGCCCTCCATGCTCAAGACTCTAAGAACAACAATGGATAAGATGCTCTAAGAAGGTTGTCACAAGAAATAATTTCTTCCAAGAATCCTCCAATCTCTCAACAAGCTCCAACCTCAAAACATCTCAACCTCCCCTCAACACAACTACCTCCTCTATATTTATCAAGTTTTTATACACATTTCCCCAAAGCTCACAAATCACCCTCATTAATAGCCATCAACCTCTCCTTCTATATCTATGATTCGAGCTATGTGTTGATGGTATTTGACATTTTGGCCCGATTATACCATTTATAAGTCTAATATCTTGAATATTGTTTTCAAATTTAAACTTTTGAGAATGGACATTTTTATATTGTCTCTATTTTATTTCTATTGAGAACCTAATTTTTATTATGATCCTTAAGATCTTTTTTTCTAAATGACATAAAAGTCTGGATGTAATTATCATTCACTCTTTGTAGGCGTTACTTCTTCCTTATCTCCTTGTGTATCTTCAATTTTTTCTTGCTTAAGTACCTCCTTAGATTCTTGAGTAAATGAGAGACTTTTGAACATACCATTATTTCCTTGTGTTTATACATCACCTTGAGTGTGCTCTTCTTTTTTATCTTTCTTTTTGTAATTTTTTATTTCCCATAAATTTAATCTCTTTTCCTTGTCCTAAAACTCCATAAATTTCTTTCCTAAATTTAAAGAATTTTTTTCTAATGATTCCAACCATGAGGATCGAAGAATCGCATCGAAATATTTTATGGATCCAACATTAAATTCCAAATGTAAAACATATTAGTGTGTATTGAGATTCAAATCACTAAGCATGCAATTTTTTTACCCAACATTTGAACATAGCTACTGATTTGACAAAATTGTGACTTCAAAACAAGAACTTCAGTTCTAAAAATGCATAATTTTACATCAAAAACATCGAAATCAACCTTCAAATCAGAAAGTGGTGCTATTTATAACACTTCTTTTTGTGTTAAAATTGCAACCTTCTGCAACCATGACTTTAAAATATCATATTTTTGCTAACAACAACCTTAAAATCCACCCACAAATTGAAAATTGATGTTAGGTTAGTAACATCCCCTTTTTTTAAGCTTAGATTTACAAAATTTGGAACCATGGGCTTAACAACCAAAACCTATTGAGCGATGACTTCAAAGTACTTGGAGGAAGGGGAGGGGATATGTAGTAGGGAGGGTGGGAGACATGATGTAGGGTGGAGGGGAGAGTGGGAGGGAAATTCCCTCCCTCCATATGTTGTCAATTTTGTTTTTCATTTCATTTTAGTTTTTTTTTTCATTTTTTTTTCTATTTATTCTAGTTTTTCACGGTTTTTTTTTTCTTACCTTATAGTTTTTCTGGGTTTTTTTTTTTCTTACCTTATATATAGAGATGATTGTGCAACACTTTTTTTTTAATATTGAAAAACAAAATTGAGAAAACAACCTTTAAAAACAATCTATACTTTATATGTCTTTGGATTGAACAAGTGACACAGGATATCATACCCTTCCTTGCAACTGAGTGGGTGACTAGACCACCACTAATTTTTCTTTATCTGAGTGGACAACTTCCAACCTTAGAAAAGAAGGGTGATTTTGGAGAACCACTTTTTGAAATGGGTGTAAAAGAATCTACTAAATGCAACCTCTAAAAAAATAAAACTTAAAGGGTTTTCCTCAAGTAACTAATTGCATTTGTTTTACCTAATGATTTTGCTAACAAATTGCCAACCTAGCATCAAAAAAATTATTTTTGTTTGATGGATCTCTAGTGATAATAAAATATTCCCTTGAATATTTCCTTGTATTTGGAATACAAGGTTGCAAGGTTATTTAAAACCTAAATCAAATATCTCCAAATGTCAATAGCTTATCCATTTGATTATTATCAAGTTCACGTTTATATATATAAACAAATGGCATATTGTACAAAATTCCAACAAATAATCACTAATTTACTCAATATAACCTACAATCTAAAATCACTAAGTTACTCAATGCAACCCAGAAATTAAACAACTTAATAATCATAGAAATAATTTTGTGTCGAGAAAACAACTAGGTTATCATTAACAACTTCTATGGAATGAATCACCTCCAACTAGACTATAAAACATGAGGTAAACTTTTTACCCAAATCCTTCTTTATTAAAGGATTATGGTTTTTGGGTAGAGTTGGCTTCTTTGTTAGAATATTTTTCTAATATTTCAATTTGTCTATAATGTTTGTAATAACAACTTTGGCATGGTGATAATACAAAATCTACCCCCTTCTTCATGTGTGGATTACAAAAATTATATAAAAAATTCCAAAATTATAGAAAGGATTGAAAATATTCGGTGGAAATTTTTTAAGTTTGACACAAGCCATGTTCAAAAGGAGATAGTCACCTATGAAAAAATATATTTGGAACTTCACTTGAATAAAGTCTATTAGATGAACTTATTGTGAAGTGGGAATATTTTTAATTGAGAAAGGAATTTAATTATGGGAAATTACTTTTGGGATAAGAGTTTGTTCAAAGAAAAAAAATCTAAAATATTCCCAACCAAAAGTTAAGGTTTCTCAAAGAAATAAGAAAAAACAACAAACCTAGAAGTTGGAATCACTTTGATATAAATCCTAAAGTGGCAACTCTAAAAAAGATGTAGATTGATCAAAGTTTGAATTATTAATAAAAGTTCCAATGTCTTCATTCGATATAAAACCGTTATATACATAGATTTCAATCATACCAAAGGAGCCAACCCTTCACATGTAAGTTATTATCACTAAAAAAATCCTCAAGGAAATGAAGAGAAATAATGAATCAAACAACTTCAATGAAGAGGAAAAATGAATCGAGCAACTGAAACTTGAAAAGAGAAATGATCCCTCTATCCAAATAAGAGGAATCGAGACATTTTATTAAACTACAACCTACATCAACATCAAACCAATCAATCAATCAATTAAATGAAAAAAAATAATTAAAAAAAAAATATGAGAAAAGGGGAAGCTATCGATGCACTAGAAGAACATTCTAAAGCAAGAGGAATAATTTTAGATATTGCATAGTTACGAAGTCAAATTTTGATCTTTGTTGGGTAAGGTTTTGTTGATATCAATTCCCGTTTCCAAAATTTCCATCCCCTTTTCTATTTTCCCAAATTTGTTTCTCCCTTTCTTTTCCCTCTTATATACTTGTCCAAATTTCCCTTTTCCTTTTCCCCTTCTTTTCTCCTTTTCTAGTTTCATACTTAGTTGTTTTTCCAAAACGGGGAGTTAGCGAGTTCCCAGGTTGGAGGAATCATGAATCCTCATCTCCATTCCACACACTTTCATATTGAGTATGACATATCGCCTCATTATCCCATACTTATCAGTTTCTGTCATGAGTTCTCGGGTTCCCAGGTTAGCGGGGTCAAACTCTCATATCCCACGTTCTGTGATACACATGTTGCATCCAAAAGATCTGTGATCTACATTTTGACCCCCATACTCCCCAATATTCCAAGTTTCTCATTCCCCCTACGATGATTCTATCCGACCGCATCACAAAACTTAACCGATTTTCAACCTTCTGCAGTCGTGGGTTCGTGGGTTCACAAAAATCTCAAATCCTATTTCGCTCCCATCCATCCCCGCCACCTTTGCACTTTTCCCAATACACATTTAGTATGGTTTAAATGCTAATAACTCATTATGTAGGTCCCATGAATATTGTCATTAATAAGAGAAGGGATCGAGGAACTTCCTCATTAAACCACATTAAAGCATGATTTGCGGAAGATTATAGTATATCTCTCAAGCACTCATTTCTAAGATTATCTGGATCAAAAGAAGGTTCTCGTCAAATTATGAAAGCGGAATCTCGACAAGAGTTATGTGGATATACCATGAACATATTTGGATGATAAGATCATAATTTTTAGTGGTATAGAGAATACTCTTATTATTCATCCCCTTCTGCTTAGAAGGAAGTAATTTGGATGTCCAGAATTGCACGTGCAGGTTGTGTCCAGGAAGTTTTTTAATGCAAGGAATGGGTTGTTTGGTGCATCGAGAAGTATATACCAAGACAACAGATAATTCCACTCCATTATTATTCTCTTGTCTCCCTTTCACCTCAAGTATTTCGTAAGATGTTGAGACTCCCAAAGCCAATGCTCACCTTCAAAGGTGAAGATTGTAGAGACTTTTTGAAAAAACATGAAAATGGCCTGGATTTATTATCTGAATTCTTGGAGCATCCCATGGCCATCCCTAAAGACATCACCATATTACAAGTCATCTTATTCAAAAAACCATTTCAGGAAATTGCCTAGTTATTTACCAGAGTTATGGGCCAAGAAAATACTACTAGCAGTTCTCGTATGATTCTTTACATCTTATATTTTATCATCAAGGAGAAGATCATTTTAGATTGGGGGAAGTTTATTTACATTGAAATATCTTCCCAATTGTCTCAATATAAAAAGGATAAGAAAATCTATTTGACTTCTTATTTGGTTTTCGCAATAGCACATTGCTGTCGATTTCCGAGATTGTCTATGTGAAAGAATGTGAATTGTGAATTTGACCCTGTGACCTTTTGGTACCAATATTTATGGAGGCACAAAGCCTCCCTACATTTTTATGAAGTTTTAATGACTTTGTTTCTATCCTTAAGGAATTTCTATGCGGAAGATACGTCCCTAGGATAACCGCTCGGGCAAGTCAATTCCTAGATAGAAAGGGGACTTTGGAGCAAATGGAAAACTACAATGTCATCAGGATTTTTGGCTCAAAGTAAAATCATACCTTTCTTCCATACCATATATCTAACATAATTTTTTTCACAAAAGTCGCAAGTCAATATAACTTTTGGTTGCACTTTTTTCATGAAAAATGAAAAAAATAGTGTATACCTTTTCCTTGGAAAGTTGGGGATTTTGTATTCAAAAATATGAACAAAATTGATGAATTTGCTAACCACTTCCACAAATTGAATCTCAAATACGATTAAAAGATCATAGGGTTTGACCCTAATGGAATATTTGTGGAACATATGTTAACAGTCGGTTTTATCAGTTCGTTTATCCATACAATTATAGAAGAAGAAGAAGATAATAACCTAGGAAATCATGCCCACACTATTGGTGACTTAAAGACGATGCTCGGTACCAATGAATTGTATAAAAAAAGAGGAAAAGGTCTCAGGCGAGAAAAGTGCCCAGTCCCCAACTGTTACTCCCAAGACTTCAACACCTCGGAGAAGTGCTCTAGAGGCACTACTGCATTTGGGTCAAATTTCGACGGCGCGTTCGACGCAATTGCCATTTTCTATTGTCAGAAGACCGAAAAACCTCGGACGCCCTCAAACGTCGTTTCACATGATGTCATTTTTTCGATGACCTAGTTTTTGTCTATATTGCGACATTTCAAATGTGGCAAGAGAGATGTTGCAAACGTGGCAATACCGATGTTTCAAACGTGGCAAGAGAGACGTTGAAAATGTGGCAAGACCGACGTTTCAAACGTGGCAAGTGATACGTTGCAAACGTGGCAAGAGAGACGTTGCAAACGTGGCAAGACCGACGTTTCAAACGTGGCAAGTGAGACGTTGCAAATGTGGCAAGTGAAACGTTTCAGACATGGCAAGAGAGACGCTTCAAAGGTGGTAAGACCGACATTTCAAACGTGGCAAGTGAGACGTTTCAGACATGGCAAGAGAGATGTTTCAAAGGTGGCAAAAGAGACATTTCAAAGGTGGCAAGAGAGACGTTCTGAAGGTGGCAAGACCGACGGGATGAGGTATTAGCTCCGACATGGTTGCTATGGGAGCGACACTCTTGGATGTTGCAAGAACGACGTCCATCAGGTGGCAACAGCGACGGCCAGGAGTTACTAGATCTGACGTGGTTGCTATGGGAGAGACAATCTTGGAGGTGGAAAGAGAGACGTCTTGGACGTGGCAATAGCAACGAGAAGAGAGTGAAAGGTGTCACAATTGCCACCTTTGTGTAGGTATTTAAAAAAAAATACAATATCAATATCAAGACCTAATAGTCATTCCAAGTCCAAAGGAGGACTAAGTCATATAGGTGTCAGCTAGTGACAGCATACATGGAAATTTCTTCCTTCTTCATTAACATTTTCTTCAAAATTAAATTTACGACAACGAAAAGAAAGAACTTATTTGCAACCTTCAGTGCACACTTTATCTTCAGTCAAAAGAAAGAACTTATTTGCAACCTTCAGTGCACACTTTATCTCAGTCACTTCAACATCCATGCTATCTCGCCTTTCACCCTCAAGCCAAGTGGGAGATTGCATCTCCATTTCATTTAAGTTCAAAGCTTCATCATCATTTATGACAACAATTTTTTCATAAGGATGGTCTTCGAATTCAGCCAAATGATGCAGAAAAGGAGGCACACATCACTCAACAATTCTGATACATATTTTGAGTAATCTGCATCATTGACAGATTGTTGTTCGTTGTTGATGAATAGATAAATATCTTCTTCTTGAAGCTACGCTTCATTTTGTTCTTCAAGCTTTGATTCACTTTCAACATTCTGCCCAGCTAGTGCCTGAGAACAAGTCATAATCATAACATCTTTTGCCTGCACACTATGAACTCTAATGTAGCAGTGAGAGAAACCCATAGAAGAGCTATGAGAATACATTAAATAGATGAATGTCGACACCCAATCTCTAGCCAATCCCTTTGGATTAAGTGATCGTGTTGAACAAGATACGAGTAGAAAATTACCATTTAGAAAATATGCATGAATCTATGTTGGCAAAGAAGACAACCCTATGAGAGTTTTTCTCCACTATATAGTATAGAGCCTGCCTATTTGGATTTACAACAACTGGAGTGATTTATGGATTCAAAATGGTCACCATTCAAATATGTAGAATCCTTTACTCCTAGTAGTACATGGGCCTCCATCATAGGGGCCTCCATTTTGTTAAGTGGCATAAGGAAATGGATACCATTAGATAGTTCTGAGTTCATGCCTTGGATTTGGTAAGTGCATAGTCTAGTTGTGTACAAGGTGGTGATGTATTAGATCTTTATATTGAATGGCAAATAAAAGACCCCCTTTTGTTTACTTTGTGACTCTTATGTTCTACATTGATTATTGGTATGCAGGTAATTTTTATTTTTGTTATGATGAATATGTTGAATTGAATGTGCGTAAACGTGTTAAGTGTGTATAAGAGTTGCAGATCAACAGAATTGACTAGGAATATATATGGATATCGAGATAGAATGTTGAGACCCTATCCCCGTAACATATTCCATATCTTTAATCTTGGCATATGCTTCCGATGAGACATTCCCTAACTAGCACTGAAAATGTCAACACTAAACTACATCAACCTTGTTGAACACTTAAGTGGACCAAGTCTGCCACTAGAGCCAACAACTCTTTAAGGTAATGTTCAACTCCTAACACACCACAAAACAAAATTTTGTTGTTCACAAGAAATCATTGTCTTGAACAAGGCCAAAACCCTCATGACATGCCCCATTGATCACACACACCCCAAAGTTGATTTAGTCCTATTTGATCATTGTTGAGTTTCCAAAAGAACATATATTTTGGGATTATTCCAGATTAGGATATGCAAAAAATGAGAATTATGATGAAGCCCTTGAACTCTTTGTAAGATGAAAAGGGCTCGCATAAATCTCGACGTAATTATCTATACATTTCAACTAGAAGCTTAACATGATTATTTTGGGTCACATGTGGTTTTGAATCTTATTGTAATTACATTGCATTCCAAAAAATGGAAACCCAATGCAATTAATGTTCGAACAAGTAGGTTGGACAGTTGTCATAATTACTCTTCATGCTTTAATGTAACACTAACATTGTTACCTATCTAGATATCAAACCCTACCAATTTCGTTAGCTCTAAGTTCATTCCCAAACATGGTAATCAATTCCCCATAGATCCCATAAATCCCATTCATCCCTCATCTCCTCTTAAATTTAAGAAATCACCCCATTTATATGGTCCAAGAACTCAAATCAACTCATTCAAGTTTTGTTCTCTTAATCCCATAAAGGCACTTCAATGCATAGTTTGAAGTGATTGTAGGGTGAAAAGAGAGGTCACAATGTCATTTTTCTTCATGCTTATCCTCAATGACTCCAAAATACTCAAACAATAATTTTCACACCATGTAGTCTATGAGAGCTATCATGGGCACATTAAAAGGGCATCAGATCCCTTTCTCCTTGTAAGCATAACCCAATTATTTGTGGGTTTTGAGTACCTAGTATTGCCAAAAGCACACTATCTCCACTTGGAATCACACCCCTTGCTTAAAGAACTTTGAGACCCTAACATAGATCTTCCATTGGAAGAATATTTATCGACCTCTAAATGATTTGTTGAATAATCTCTCAACTTCTCCTTAGACTCCATGCTTGTGCGTGCATACACACAGCTTTACGAATAAATAGGTAGCTTCGGTTAGTCTCGGTATGCACCAAGAAAAATTTGTTATTATTAAAGTAATATTGTAGTTTATGAATACACTGCAACCATTATGGAAAGTATGTATGATTTTCTCAAATAAAAGTAGGTAGGAAAACTAATCGGTGAAGTGAACTCGGGAGCACCTGCAGCCAGAATCATATAAAATAAAGTATGTTGAGAGTGGGATTTGAACCCACACACTTTTGGACCAGAACCTTAATCTGGTGCCTAATACAGAGATGTATCATTCCGAGAAGAATACAGAGAATTATCAACTTACCATTCTCTTTGTGAGTTCTCTCTCTTGGTTGGTGCCCTCTGCGAGCTCCCTCTCCTGGCCGGTGCCCTAGTCTTTCCCTCTCCTGGCCGATGCCCTCGGTCTCCCTCTCCTGGCCGATGCCTTAGTCTCTCCCTCTCCTAGCTAGTTCTCCGTGAGCTCCCTCTACTAGCCGGTGCCCTCAGTCTCTCTCTCCGTGCCCTCCATGAGTTTCCCAACCTTACAGGCTTATGAATCTCTCTCCCTATTCTCTCCACAAGCTATCTCCTTGGGTGTGAGTCTCCTTGAAAGGGCGTTAGTCTCCTTGAAAGGGCGCGAGCAGTTTTTTTGGCGCGAGCATAAAACCTTTTTTGAGCCATGGACAGAGATGACGTTGTTTATTCATTCTTTGAACATAGATCATAATCCAAATTAATCCTCAATGGAACATAATCACTAAGTACGGTGTGGCAATGAAATGATTGTGGATGGTGGATCTCTTGTCCAATGAGTGAAGGCTCTATTGAAGGGCCTCGATGTCCCAAAAAACCTCTTTTAATCCGATTTCTAGAATAACCTTTGTGAGATAATTTGAAGACCAGTGTTAGGGATTCTACAGTTTGGGGATTCTCCTCAAGGCAGCCAATGGGATGGATTGAATTGGTTTTTGCGCAACTAGAGAGACCAACGAGGACTTCATTTTAACTCAAAGGTTCAAAGAGGGTCTTTGATCACCTTTCTTTTTAGCCACGGAGGTTGGTGTATCCCATGCCTCGCTATAATATGACATCTCATCCTAAAACAATGACATCCTTGTTTTTGACCCATTAAAGGGGTTTGCTAAAATAGTGCCATTTAATTCAAACTACCCTACCTACTCTTGGAAGTGGGGTGAGATAGAAGTCTAAGGAAATTTTCAATAGACTGGGAAGGTTTCTTGGACGAGGGAGAAGACCCTCTGAAAGGAGGTGACAATAATGGATAAGCTCCATGTTGAATTGAATCTAGGTGTTGGACTCCCAAATGCAATGGACATTGAGATAAGGAGAAGATCCTACAACAAAAAATTAGACTATTTGAAATTCCCCTTTACGTGTGACATATGAAAAATATATGGGCTTCTAAAAAGAGCATGTCTAAAAGAGAATGAATTAGAAGACAAAAAAATAGATGAGATAAGAATCCAAATGAAAATACCATCTTCAAACGAGGTTTTGATACCATCTTGCTAAGGCGAGTCTGGATAAGTGATTCATTCATAAAGCACTCTAGATTTGAAAAGAAAATATAGAATTGACTCAAGGGTGATTCAATGGTTGTGGTAGAGGTTTGTTGGCCTTCACTTTCTTCGAAACTGAAGATTTTATATCACTTTACAGATAACCAAGGTTATAAAACTCACAGGAGGGTGATGGTGATCTTTGTGTTTTATTGTGGATAAGGTTTTTTTGTATGGAGATGACCTTTATTTTTTTGATTGCTAAATCTGCTCTTGCGTTGCAAGAACACTTAATTTCCATTGAGAACTTTTGTAGTACAGACGGCATACTACAAAAACTAAAGACAATCTTACAAACAATCTTCACAAAATCATTGAAGGATAAGATTCGGAAGCTTAGGGAAATGCTTGATCTAAAAGGAAAATGTTATAAGATTGTTGGGCATTATTAAAGGATATAATGCCCATTTTTAAGATGGGATACGACATGTCTATTCCATGGGTGAAAATTTTTGCTAGAGAAAAATTAATTTTGTGCTATAAATGTGTTCCTATGCAACACAAAATTAAGAGAGTTGAATCTGAAAAATTCTTCCCTAATAGAATAACCAACAAGTGTGAAAATTATCTCTTGTCATGCCTAGATGGAATAAATAGTGTTGAAATGAATCCCAAGGATGATTTTTTAATGCTTTAATAAGAGTTGAAACTAGCATTCTCCGATTTCAAGTTCAGATTTAAAATCGAGATAGCTATATCCACCACTCCAAACATAATCAATAATAGATAACACAACAATTTATTGTTTACATCAGACCTTACAAGTTACATCTGAAATTACACTGATTTTATATATAGTACACAATCTAGACCACCTCCAATGTGCATAATATCTTGTGAAATGGACAACTGAGAGAGAATTATATAAAATATGAAACTTGGACACCACCTTTGCCTACAAAATTCTCTTGTCATTCTCTAGCCACCATGAGATTCTCATTTGGCATGGTTAAGGCATTTATATCTGTTCATCACAAGTGGTGCCTATACACTTCAAAACAGACTTATGAACCAGAGACTTGGTAAAATACAGATGACGATCTGTGTATGGAAACAGTAAGCATAACTTAATACTCGAACACTGGAATAGTACACAATAAAATAAGTGTAGGCTACATTATAAGGCTTCACTTTTTATTTTTAAATTAATGACTAAAAAGCATGACAAGAACAAAGCTTGAAAACTAACCATCATTTGATGAAATAATAGTGATAATCCATGCCCAGAAATATCATCAACAAAAGCAATGTAATGAATAACAAAGGCCCAAAAATTACTTTTCATTGTTCAATGATAAGGTTTGACATTAATTTCATCAATAACCTATGACTTGTTAGTACTTCATTAAAATTGAATGAAAAGAAGCAAAGCTCTTTGTCCAAAGATTCAAGAATGATATTCTGTCTCTAAATTCCTATACCTGTTGTAACTAGCCTCAAACCTTACGTAAATGGCATTATATGGTTGCTTCTTCATAACTCTAAAGGGCAAACAATGTACCCAAATACCTCTACATACCATATCAGTACCATATATTCCCACCTTCCATCTTAATACCATATTCACTTTTAAAGAGAAAATGCAAAGCAATTCATCAAAGAACGATTTTCCTGTTTTCAAAACTTCTAAACTAGCTACTACTAGGCCTTAACCCTAACCAATGGTATGGACTGGTTACATATTTATAAGAATTGCAACTTGTGGGCCTACTTAACTAATAACCACACAACTAGGTTATGAAGAACAACACTAAGGGTTACCATTTTTTCATTCTTTCACTACACCATTACACATAATTATGACTGCTAGCACGACAAACAATGTTTTCTTGCATTTTAACTCCTCAACATGTCACCTGCATCATGATTAGGTTTGAGAGACCAAACAAACTTTTTGATATCTGTACCAACATATAGTACTGGAAAATGGCATTCCAAGTCAACCGGTTATGTGCCTTTACCAAAATCTGATAAAGGATGCTAAAGGAGTGAAAGTAATAAAAGTTCTAGACAAATTTAAATAAAAGAGACTAGAATTTAAATAAAAGTTCTAGACCATATAAAATATATTCAAGCATACTTTCTCAATTGTAATCTAGAATTCCAAAGAGTTCCATGGCCATTACCTTACTTGCACAAGCACTAATTGCAGTTGCATAAGCTAGAGGAGCCACTGCTAATGCACATGGGGAAACTGCTACCATGAGGCACAATGCCCTTTAAATAGATCCTCTAGCTCCTATAAAAAGTTACTTTTTCAGTCTTTGATTCAACAGCCATGTTTGAAAAGAAGATACACATTTCTATAAAACAACCACATCTTGTCACTCCCAAATCATTTACACAGAATATATCTTAACACAAAGTAGGTATTTCCTAACCTGACACTCAATAGTTGGGCATATAACATTTCATATGCAATGAAAGAACCTAGTAATCTACAAAATTGGGTAACCCAAGAGCCACACATTAAAACATTTTATTGTCCTATGAAAAAATAAGAACATCTGTGTGCAACAAAAAATTTCATAATACAAGTTGGTCTAAGCACTTAAAAGATTTGATTAATGAAATAAAGATGTTGGCCTAAATTTGAAGAAATTTTCATGTCTTTAAAGAAATCACACAATGACTATATTTACCATTATCTAAGTAAAATAAAAAGACACTTGCACATTTACCATCATTGTAATTTGACTGATGGAATGGAGTTTTAGGCTCATTGATATTCTGCCTTACAGGTTTGTTGGCCTATATTTCTTCTAAGTTTCTTTCATCCCAGATAACTCGGACCCTGCTTGCAATCATTAATATCAAATGGGCAAAATAATAGATATGCCAACCAAGATATGATGGAAATATTCATAAATGCAATTATAAGATACTAAGCTAAGACTCAAAGGAAAAGAATCTCTATTTCCTTCGTTTCATACCAATAAGTTTAGAGTGTGCAATTATTATATGGATACCTTCTCATGAAATTCATGATACAACCTAGGTCATCCAACAACAAGAAACCTTGGTCTATCAGCTCTTGATAAATTTAAAATTAGTATTCTATTTCTTTACTAAAATAAAATATATGAATAATTTTTAAAAAGCATCTCCATCTTTAGTGTAAAGGGAAGACCATCCAACTGGACATGAATTTAGGATTCATAACATCAAAATAAAATAAGGCTATCAAGTGTAGAATCAATAACAGAGACCTTACCAGTAAGGACCTGACAAGAGAGAGAGTCTTTATTTAAGGCTCTCTATATTTTTGTCTCTGACTTTATCTGGACTGCACTAAGCAGGTGATAGGCAGCTAGGTGGTCTTGTAGCATTTCCCTTCTTAAAGGGTCCATTGTTTCAAATCACCTAAGGGGAGGTGGGAGCTAAGGCGGAGAGTACAAAGCCCAAGAGCTGGTGTTTTCAAAATCCAATTGTAGCAGGAACGAAGTGATAGGTAGGTCTATTTCTTACAGTGAGTTCTAATTCCTAAATCAATTGTATCCAGAGGCTCAGCCGAAATAGTGATACCAACATCTGTGAGCAAGTGTGATTCCAGACCTGACTGTGAATGCTGGTGTATGTAAGGCGATCCACCAAAATCTCTATGTGAATTCAGTGCAAAAGACTGTAAGTGTGAAGCATAAGTACTAATATGTGATCTTAAAGGGAAGACCATCCTACTGGACATGATCTTGGGATTCATAACATCAAATAAAAATAAGGCTATCAAGTGTAGAATCAAGAACAGAGGAATCGATTTAACAATAGTATGCCCAAGCTATGGAACATCTAATTATCATTACAATTATAACAACGTATGAAACTCTATTGGTATTTCTACTTGTTGGTTCCCACTTCAAACCTTCTTCCTCCAAAAGACAGTTTCATCAACCCCGATTATATAGCTTGCTTATGAATTTTATGTATATGTGGAAGAGTAAATATAATCATAGAAACTCATACCTTTGGACCATTATTAAAGAAGTTGGAAGTGGAAACCAAATGCACCACTCCCAAAAATAGAAAAGGAAAAGGAGATGATGTATATACCCTTTGGTTAGAATGATTATGTTTGTGAGATGGCAAAGCTTGGGCCTCAAGCATAGCTATATGCTTATTAGGAAACCATGCTCTAACAATGGCTTGGGAGGTTAATTTCATCCATAGTTGCATTGGAATATGATCAACCTCCCAATTAAACTACTACCAAAACCGGATCTTCCCTGGATCCGTTTTTGGTATGACTTCGCATATCAAAAACAAATACAAATGGATCAATTTAAGATTTGTTTTTGGTCTGCAGATCTATACTAGAACGGTCCAAAATTCACATTTTACCAGGCAATATATACAGTAACTGTAGGAAAACTAATAATATATACAACAGGAAAACTAATAATAGGAAATTTAATTTCATAGCATTTCCAGCCTTAATGTCCATACCAAATTTGCAACAATTCCAAGGTCATAAGGCTCCTAGCATAACTGATATAGACATAACACTTGTAGTTTGAATAAATCACAATCCTTCTCACGGATTCTTCGGGTTAGATAGATTAAATAAAAATCACAAATATTCATGTATAATCGATTGCAGAAAATTTCAGAGAAACATTTGCAAATGAATCTTTATTTCTATCATATTTGGATTATAGGTATTTGATTGGGGGACCTAACCTAATATACCTAATACTAATATTCCACCAATGAATGAAATCCATGTCAACCAGCCATTCAGCGGTAAGAGGGGAAAGAGCCCTGCAACCTACCTTGGAAAAAAACCCACCTGACAGAAAGAGATAGAGGACACTATTACGCCTAGAAGAGAATTTATCATACAAATATAAACAGTTTCCAGGCTCCGAAATAGATTGAGACAGAGGACACTATTATGCCTAGAAGATAATTTATCATATAAATATAAATGCATATTTATATAGCAGATTGGACCGTGAACTGGAAAGAAGATTGAATTTATCATATAAACATAAATGCATATTTATATAGGCAGATTGGACCGTGAATTGGAAAGAAGATTGGCTCATCAATCCATCGCACTTAATTCAAATTGGTGTGTACCCCATAATCGTGGAAACTCGTGTCTAATCCACTCTTGTAAAAGTAAAGAGAGTAGAAAATGCTAAAAACAATCTATGAAATATACAAAATACAGTATTAAAGGCTTGTCTTATAAAGGCCATTTCTGGTGCACGACCTCTTCCGGTCACCAAGACTAAAATAGTTTCCAGGCTCCGGAATAGATTGAGACAAAGGACACTATTACATTTTCAGTGAAACCATACTTCAATGAATGCACCATTCGAAGATTTGGGTATTTTTGTCAAACAATGAAGTAGTGTTTTCCTGTGGAAATTCCATTATAGTCATTGGTTTCATTCGTATACAGTCCTCATAAAACCCAACGCCTCCCTCAGAATTCGCTCTTTCCTTTGATGTGGGCATTGATCACCTTACCCTCTGGTATGGAATTTCTTTGAATACATCCCGGCAGAAGACAAACATACATAGAGAGGTCTAAACATTTACCTGTGATACCTAGAACGCCTAAAGCCTCGCTGAAGTGGCCCCATTTACAGAGTGTCGAGATGGTCAAGAGATGCGGGCTCCTTATTTCTCATGTGGGGTGATCTCCTCTATCCCAACTTGCTGTCAATCGAGGTCAGCTGAGTGCGTTTTAGTGTGGGTTCTGAAATTCAGGCGCAGTACTGATCGTGGGTGGGGTTTTGTTTAGTCGGGGTTTTCAAATTTGGGTGGAAAAGGATTTCATTTGCAAATAATTCTCTCTGGCCTATATTATTTACAATCAAACTTTAATTAATATATTAAAGTTAAAATAATTTTAGTAGAAATTTTAATTAAAATTAAAAAAAAAAAAAAAAAAAAAAAAAAAAAAAAAAAAAAAAAAAATTACAAATAAACTTTAATTAATATATTAAAGTTAAGCAAACAATTTTAATTTTTAGTAGAAATTTTAATTGCAATTTTAAATGAAATAGTATGATATATAGTTTCACCTGAAATTTACACTTATTAACATAACATGTACAATAACTTCTTGAATGCTTGCGTTTACATAATTTTTATTAGGGTTTAGAGCTCCAATGTAATATACCGTTGTAGGATTGGGTGAGAGTGTTGTAGGATTAAAATTAACGCTAGTCAAAGTGGAATATGAAGTAGATAAAATCTGAAACACAAATATCTTGAAACAATATTAATTCATACATGGGCATGGGCTTAAGAAACACTATAATAATATCATTGTTACACAAACTTTCATTATTAAAACCATTTATTATGCTCGGGATAACAAATAGTTAGAAAAAATAACTGGACAATCACAGTAAAAACGTAAATAGTTAGAAAAAACAATCATAGTAATCTAGACAATAATAGTTAAAACATAAATAGTTAGAAAAATCACGTAACGGACAACGCCAGAAAAAAACATAAATATAAAAAAAATTACCGCCGTAATTCAAATTAGGATGATCACAGATGGTCTTCGCGGTATGGTATCTGAAACCTTTTCTTTTCATGATTCGGGAAATCTTGTATGTTCTAAATATTTCCTCGGTCCTTCTCTTTTATATATATGTATGGTTTACATTCCGTGTCTGCAACTCTACGTCTCATAATTTCTACTTTTAACAGTCGGATATGAAGTATCAGCAACTCTTGTAATTCCAATTGATCGATCCATTAACGCATTAATCCCAACGTATTAATCCCGACTGCATTAATCTATTTAACTGGACAAGAACCTCCCCGCTAGGAGACCTAAAATTTTGGCAATTAGAGGGGCTTGATGGAGATACGGGGCCCCAAAGGATTTAAACCACCCATTCTTCATCTTATTATTATTACTGCTTCCATTTCATCTCCCCAAAATATGAATTTCAATAGCAGTGGCCTAGAATCCAAACTTTCACTGACCATCGTGACCACCATAAGCATGGAAATCAATATTACCAATCATGCAGATGCTATTGTCATTTCCATATCGCTCCAACCTAGAGAATTATTCTCTTAACAACTACAGAATAAGCAATTGATTGCAACAATATTAAAGAGGATATTCAATCAAGTTACATTCGAGTTTCATTCACACTTTGCAGCTAACCGATTGATCTCAACAACAAGATTCCATCACGATTGCCCTCGAATCTAACCATGATATATTTGGCATAGAAGTGATGCATGAATTCTTTTGTAGAGGTCATCGAATTACTTAGTTCCATATAAGTCCCAAAATATGATGACCAATGGAAGTAAAGGGATTTAGTGGTATGCATAACAGAGTATTAGTTGATTGTGGGACACTTACAATATATCCATGGAAAGATTATGTTTAGATGTGTGTTGGATCATGAACAATAGGTATTATTATTGTGGGAATCCCATGATGGCTAGAATGGTGGGAACTATGTCAGGAAGGCTATTGCATAGAAGGTAATGTGCATAAGGCTATAGTGGACAACTTTTTCTTCAGATGATATGGAATATACGAAGTAGTGTGATGTCTATAATGTGTTGGACAATTATTTTCATGAGATTAAATGTTGTTGCAACCCATCATGGTCAAGGAGCCATTCTAATGGTGGGCAATGGACTTTATTTGACCTATCAAAAGTAACTAGAAAAGTAATTTAATGTTGTTACTTACTGTACGCTTATTGGTGAATACTGTAAAATAGACAAGATAGAGGAGGCTTTGGTACTTTTGGAAGAACTGCAAAGAAGTGGTGTTATGCCCAACATTGCTAATTACAATTCAATTATCAATGCCTTTGTAAGAAAGGTATGATATTGATTGCAAGAAATCTCCTTAAAGAGGCCTTGGACAAAGGTTTTGTTCCAGATGTGATTACCTACGGGACATTTCTTAAGGCACATTCTCAAGTAGGAAATATACAGGAAGCCTATGAACTTCTTGATAACATGATAGGATATGGAATTGTGCCAGACGACTCTCTCTATGCCACTGTTATCAACGGAATTTGCAAGTAGTCGAAATTTGACACTGGTATGAAATTCTACAATCAAATAGAAAGGAACGACATTTTCCCAAGTATTACCAGTTACATATCACTCATCAGAGGACTCTTACAAATTGCAAAAAGCAAGAGGCTAATGAACTTCTAAATAGCATCTTCTTTGTAAAAAATCTGGCTTCTGATGTCAAAACTTGCAATATGTTGATTCATTGTTTGTGCAAGGAAGATGCAGATTTTGTTATGTATTTGTATGACAGAATGGAGGAGAAAGATGTTGCACCTAATTCTTCTACATACAGTGTTGTCATTGGTGGACTTTGCAAAGAAGGAAAGGTAGATATGGAATTAAAGCTGCATTTTAGAATGCAGAAATGGGCTTCCTACCCGTTATTGAAAGTTCCAGCACCCTTATAAATGGTCTTTAAATGGTCTTTGTAAGAAAGGCAGTTTGGAAAAGGTAAAAAATATTTTTAAACTAATGCTAGAGAAAGTTTTAGTTCCTAATGCCCAGATTTACAACAAGATGATAATTTAAAACTGTGAAAGAGGATGCATAAAGAAATCCTTAAAATTACATTATGAAATGCAAGGTAAGGGGTTCTTACTAACGCTGGAAATGTATCACTTGCTTATCTATAGACTTAGAAAATAAAGGAAGGGTTCTTACTACTAGGTTTCTAACCCCATCCTCTTCACCATCCCGAGTCTTGGTCCCAACACATCATTTCATAACCTACTTCATTTGACACTGCAAGCAAGGTAAAATTGAGGAGGCCTCCACTCTTCTTTGAAATGGAGAAATGGTGTATTCTAATAGATGGTTTTATGTTTGAGTCACTGATTGAAGAGCACTGCAAAATATGCAATGTGGAGGCATCTTTGACACTGTTTCATGAAATGGAAAGGAGAGGAATTGTGGCAAATCTCTTTTGCTACACCAACCTTATTAATGGGATTTGCAGTAAAGGCGGGTTGGAAGAAGCAAGTAAACTTGTAGAAGAAATTCTTGAGAGGGATTTACTTATTGGCATCAACGCTGACAGTAGATTGCACTTTGAATATTGTAGAATATTTATCTCTTTGGGAACTGATAAATTGTTTGATGGGTCAGAGCTTGATGTCTCATTTGTTGATTTCATAGGCTCTCTAAATATAATAGGTTGGTCATTAAAGAAAAATACAAGGGATATGTCACTTACCATTCTCTTCGCTGAGATCCCTCTTGGTCGGGTGCCCTCCGCGAGCTCCCTCTCCCAGCCGATGCCCTCCGTGAGATCCCTCTACTAGCCGATGCTCTAGTAGAGCTCCCTTAGTCTCTCCCTCTGGCCAGTGCCCTCCGCGAGCCCCCTCTACTAGCCGATGCCCCGCCTCCTGGCGCCCTAGTGAACTCTCTCCCTGCTCCCTCCGCAAGTTATCTCCTTAGGCACGAGTCTCCTTGAAAGCGGCACTTAAGTGCTCGTATTTTTTTGGGCGCGAAATGTAAAATAATTCTCCCAAGTGGAGTCTCAAATTCCATTTTAGGGATTTTTTCTATGATAGGTTATGATCCTTGGTGAGAGGGTAGGGTTCGAGTCTCACTGACAAAACTTACAATAGATATGTAGTCTATCTTTTGTTAGGGTTAATGTTTAATGCTTGAAATGCCATGAAAATGAGAGAGAAGAATACATTGTAACTAGCATCTGGGCTTGATCTCCATGAGCAATTTGGTTAACAAAATTTTAGCACCAAATCGCCTTACACCTACACACAATCGACCAAATAATACCTTCCTCATTTTCTAATTAACATTTATAATAATATAGAATAGATTATAAAACATGAAACCTTAACTAAGTTTAGGTTAGTAGTCTAGCCATAATTCCTAACATTCTAATCTAATGCATATAATCAAAATGACTCAAGGAATTGTGGGGAGTGGGGGAGAAGAGAGATCTATATATAAATGATTCAAAAGTGAGCAACAAGAGACAATATACTTGATCCTATCACAAGACCTCCATCGCCCAATTTTGGGTTCCTCTATCCTCAACCACCTGATTAAAACTCTCACTCAAGAAGGACATAAGTTTTACTTTGGTGAGTGATACAAAGGGTGGCTCAAAACACCTCACTTAAAATCTACCGGACTTGTAGAACCAAGGTTGGTCCTAC
>SNQJ01S0023206.1:111554-127470 GCA_010110895.2 Picea sitchensis | reverse complement strand
ATATTAAGTTATCAAAGAAACCTTACAAAATGTACAGAGATATAGGTCTGAAAAAAAAAAACCACCCAAAAATGTTGTCGTTTTACCAGAAACCAACATGGTTTGGAGAACTGTTTTGCCATCTGTCATGCCCGGAGGAAACCAGTACAGATGGCTATAGTCCAAGTAAACATGTAACAGTAGCATGATTAAACAAAGAAACAAAATAGCATAGAAGATCCTAGATACCTGGTGACATGTCGCCCTTGCTTGTCTGCCACATGGACCCGGCTGGGATGGCGAATGCCTACGCACAGAGAGGGCACTTCCTCTTTGCTGGAGCATTGGAGTGCATGTCAAGGATCAGGTCTAGAGGCTAGCCCATGAGAAGGGCTCTCTGCTCCAGGCCTGCCATGTGGCCTCAGAGTTCGAACACCAGAGCCAGATGCTCTGCACGGAGAAAAGTACCATGCAAGCCATTACCTGCGTCGTCGAGGATTACATCCCCCACTTCCACGGTCGTTCCATCTCCGGCTTCGAGCTCCAACAGTTCTACACCGGCCACTTCCTCCTTCCTCGCTGGGTTGTTCTCGTCCGCGTTCTCTTCGGTGCAAGCTTTGTCCCGAGTTTCTTCCTCGAACGTTGCCTGCACAGCATGGTTGGTAGGGTTGTAGTCACCCGTCCACGGTATTTCCTCGACAATGCACCTAGGGATATCATCTGCCAGCTCGATTTGAAGACCGCTTGCATCCTGGTAGTTCGTCGCCATGGCTTGGGGTTCTGGGGTGGTCGCCAATTCTGCCATGAACGATATTTCTTCAACGTAACAGGTAGGGAACGCATCTGCAGCACTGTCCTCTGGCCTGTTTCCAGGCTCAATTGCCATGGTTTCACTGCTACACACGGCCCCAGTCTCCGTAATGATGGCATGCTGAGCCAATTGGTCAGCGCGAGCCTTCTTTCGAAGAATGGAGGTCGCCAATGACAGAGCTCGCTCCAGCTTCTCCTTCATTTGTTTCTGCGCTTTGTGGGTGTACCAAGCCGAGCCACGGCGAGGCCTGCCCCGCTTCCTGGTCATGTATTCCAAGGGATATATAACAATGCAGAAAGGGTGCAGCGAGATGAGAGTAAGCCAGGACGAGACGAAACCAGAGCTGCACCAGAGCTCCCAAACGACGGGGAGACCCAAAGTGAGAGCAAACCAACTTTGTCCAGGCACTCGAAAATACAAATTGCCCAAGACCAGCTTCACCTAGTTATCCATAGACCCTGTCATGCTGAGTGCGCTGTGAGTGAGAGTTTTCGCGCGAGGGAGGTGTCCCTCCTCTGTATACCGGCTGTAATGGTCGTCTACCATCGTAAATGCTAGGCGGGTGGGTGGCGGCCATCAGCATTTATGTTGTGGCTCAGTGCTGAGCCAGGTGGTGAGGAGTTGCCACATGTCACCCCATCCAGGAACTTTTCTTAAAATATAAGAAACATTGAGATGTTTTTACTTTTTTAATTATTATAAAGATCATGGGAAGTACAGATCTACATTCTTTTCGAATGACTAAGAAAATGTCTCAATATTATTTATATAAGTCGTGCAGACACTAATAATATTATTTATATATATGTGTGTGTGTGTGTTTTTATGTACCTTGTTTATATCAAATTTTTTTTATTGTAATGTATTTCTATTTCTATTTATTTTATCATAGATTTTATAGAATTTCTATTATTTATATTATTTTAATATTTACATATATTTGATTTAAACATTATTTTAATATTTATATATATTTTATAAAGTTTATTTTTATATAAAAATTTATAAAAATATAAAAAAATATTCCTACTTAAAATATATTCAAGAAAAATCAAGAAAGATAGTTATTCATAATTATAGAGATTATTAAAGAGTAATACCATTTATTATCAGAAATATCAAGATTATTATTCATAAATATTATTTATTTGGTGGATAGATTTGTCTTATATAAACTTTGAGTAGATTATAAAAACCATTATGCTCAATTTGAAATCTATTTGTGATTGTGGTTTTTTTTTATGTTTATTTGTGATTTTTTTTTTAAGTGAGGAGATTATGTCAAATTTTTCATTCTTTAAAAAACAATATCATATAATTTCTCAAATAAAGTACATTTTGTAGGATTTTTACTTTACCCATAATTTATATAAAACTAATATTTTCACTCACTATCACTAAAGTGTTAATACCCTACTTTATTATACATTATGCATCTGTGTATACATTATGCTTGCTAAGTGTGGTTGGTGGTTAGCTAACTCTTTGTAATACTTCTAGTTTAGAGGTTTATCATAATCAATTTCACTATCATATGAAATATAAAATTTTATAAGAATTTTTGAAAAGTCCAAATTAAAAGTAAAAAAAAAAAATTAATATAGAATTTTTGGATGAGTATGGTGATCATTCAACATTTTTCAAATTATATATTTTATAGTATATATTTTATTCGTATAATTTTTTATAAATATAATTAAATATTTGTATTTAATTAAATTATAATTAAAAATAATATATATTTTTTTATTATTTATCATTATAATTAAATCGTATTAAGTATATAATTTTTGTAATTATAGTGTTTAAAGGAATTGAATTTATGGGTAAGGAATGATAAGAAGAATTGAATTTATAGATAAGAAATGATAAGAAGTGAAGATTATGATATTATTTTAAAATGTGTCATTGTTTTAAAAAAATTATATTAAATAATTTGGTAACTTTTATACATATAAATAAATTAAAGTTTAATTTATATTTTCCAATTAAAAGTATTAAATGATTTTATAATGAATGTATGGATAAGTTAATCAAAATTTATTGTTTAATTTATATTTTTCAATTAGAAATATTAAACGATTTTATAATGGATGTATACATAAGTTAATTAAAAAGAAATTCAAATAGATTGGATTTAATGATAAAGAATAAATAGTTTTTTTGCTAGGCAAGGTTCAATTTTACCATCTTTAAATAAATTGAATTTAATGATGCAGAATAAGGAGTTTTTGACTAGTCAAGATTTGATTTTTTCCCTTAAATTATGGAATCACTTTTAGATTTGTGATTCCTCGTATTAAAAATATTTATTTTGACATTTGTAATTTCTTATACAGTTAAATATCCTTACATCTTTATTTTTACATCTATAATTTGCTTTGGAATAAAATATTTTTATTTGGAGATTTGTAATTTGCCCTTAATTAAATATATTTATTTTAGCAATTGTAATTTATTCTGAAATTAAATATCTTTATTTTCAAATTTGTAAATTGTCTTATAATTAAATAAAAAAATTTACACACTTGTAGCTTGCCTTGCTGATACAGATCTTCATTAGATTTCTAATTTTTCACTAAACAAAATATTTCATTGTGTATTTATAAATTGTCTTGGAATTAAATAGTGTATTTTTTTTCTTTTCGAGATTTGTAATTAGTCTTGAAATTATATGTTTTGAAATTAGATATCTTATATATGTAATTTGTCTTGAAATTAAATATTTTTATATTTAACTAGATTTACTTTATTAATATAACATTATTTATATTTTTTTTAGTTAAAAAAAATATCGTAATTAATAAACACTTATTTTTTAAATATTTTTTCATATAGAAATACAATTTTAAACTTAAACAAAGTCGTGTGGTAGCGTAGTCCCTGTAGGATTGAATTGGGATAGGAAATTGGGATAGGAAAAAGTAGCAGAGGCAGACGGAAACTGCAGCAGAGATGTGGCAATGAGCATGAAGCACAGGTGGTATCCATGCAGTAAATGACACGTGGCCTCTAGATCCCCCATTTATTTTTTTGAAAGCATAGAACATAATACAATTTGTGCATAGTGGAAGATGAAAATTTATGACTACACAAATATGAAAGGAGATAAAAAAACAGTTTAGTTTGAAATATATAAAATAAGTTACAAGTTCCTGGAAATTTAAATGCATTTGTCATATAGACTGGTGAAAGATAAAAATGTATGAGGACATAAATATTAAAGGAGAAAAAAAAAACAGTTTTATTTGGAATATATAAATTGAAAGCATAGAACATAATACAATTTGTGCATAGTGGAAGATAAAAAAAATTGACGACACAAATATGAAAGGAGATAAAAAAACAGTTTAGTTTGTCATATAGACTCATGAAAGATAAAAATGTATGAGGACATAAATATAGAAGGAGATAAAAAAACAGTGTTATTTGAAATATATCAAAAAATAAAAGTCTATTACATATTCCTGGAAATTTCATTGTGTTTGTCATATAGACTAGGATTGGGGCTCCCGTGAACCATAAGAGAAATATGTACAAGAAACAGGACTGTAGAAAGAAGAAATGGGCGACGATAGAGTGCAATACCTGGATTTTTTTTTTGAAAGGTATCAGTCTTTGGCTAGACATCTCTATTTTAAAAAGTGGAATAACTGGGTTGATAAACAAAGCAGGATGCGATCAGTAGACTTATAGTGATGGTACATATGACCCCTTTTGCTATTTTCTTGTGGAAGAATTTTCATTGATATCGCTGATGACTGTTGGAATCATGGAAACTGCCTATTTCCTTTCGTCGGCGGCCTGCTTCCATTCCCTTTCGAGCCATTCTTCAATGTAGCTTCTCATTGGGGCGACGTTGATCTTGTTCCAGATTTTTATGTTGAAAAGTTCATTTTCTAATTCCCCGAAGTCGATAGAAATATTACACATAGCCTGATCAATTTCCTCATTCTGTACTGAATAGACGACTAGCTAGTCGTTGACGTGATCTTGACCATATTCAAGGATGGTGTAAAACTTTTCCAAATACAATGCCTTAAACATATCAACTTGTTTATAGAAGTTTTTCCTAGTTAAGGACAAGGAGTTGACGATTAAGTTGGGGTCTTGGAAGTCATTGGTCCTTCCAGATAAGTTTATTCTGGATAGCCTTGTGAATAATTTTTCTTTCTTTGATATGGCTTATTCAACTAAACAATGAGATGCAGGTTCTTCACTTTTTCTTTCCAACATGCATTTAATTGACCGATCTGGTTTTTGGATGGAAGATCTTGTTGTCTTCTTCTTGTTTCTGTCATGTTGTTGACAATGGTGCCAAAAGGAAGGATCGTGTTTAAATAGAAATGTTCTTTATCTTTTAACTTCGCCTGCAAATGTTCGAGCAAACTGTGTGCCCTGGTTCCAAGGGAAGTCATGGTTTGTGATGTTTCCCACGCCTCAGTAACCAGTTCCATTCTTTTCTTGATATTGTTTTCCACATTTCCTCTACAGGATGCCAGGAGGTTGGAGGATCCTTTTAACTTGCTTGCAGCGGTGGCAGGCATGGCTATTGCCAAAGGATTGGCAAGTAATGGCATAGGAATCAAATCCTCTTCCAATTCCTTGATTAGTTCCTTCAGTCTTCCATTCTCGGCCTCGATGTCGCTAATGGAATCATGAAGTGCATCTCCACTCGCTATGTGAAGTTGACAGATTTGGGACGATCGCATGTTTGCAAGGGTAACCTCTGAACGAGATTTTCCTTTCTTATTTTTTACATTTTTTTTTTCAATAATCAATTTTTTGGACTAGTTGTCAAAAACAATGCTCTGGAACACGAAGGATTCATCTTCGTCAAAATTTTCGGTATCAGATATGTCCATTGGATGACTATGATGGATGGCATCTCCGGGATGATCAAGGTAGAGGATTACTCTCTCCAGACCAGGCTCAAGTTCCATGTTCTCACTCTGAATTTCGAGCTCTTCTGCTTGTCCCACATTTTTTTTCTCTTCTTGTCTACTGGAAGCTTGTGAGAACTATCAATTTTAGAGTGAGGAGGGTTGTTATCTCCTCCTTCGTTTGAAGAACTCTAAGTTGCTTTGTTGTTGTGGTGGGTCTTTGGAGCGATGCTCCATGATGTCGTACTTTTTGGAGTGTTATTCATCGATTGAACACTCTTGTCATCGGGGCCTTTTCCCTGTTGCCTGTACAATTTAGTGTTGCTTTGCAGTGTGTCTAGGTCACCGGCATCAGAAGTAGGAGCATTTCCGCCAGTGTCTCTGTTCTTGGTCAAGTGTTTTTTGAAAAAACAATTGTCGAAGCCAAGTATTTGTAAATGTTGTAGAAAATTTTTATCGGGGTCGAAACCTCTTAGGCTTTCGGCATATCTCAGGTTCAAGTTGCTAGAATGCACTGTGAATTCGTCAATTTTGTTGACGTTCTTCAACACAAAGTCCCCGACTTTTCAAGGCAGAGGAATGAACTTTTTTTTTCTCTTCCCTTGGAATAGATGCAACCAGTAGTTGTATTGTCATGCTACTTCTACAACAAACATAATGTCCATAATGTGACATGGAAGGAGAGCAGGTTTTTCCCTGGAGCCAAAAATCCTTATCACAATGTAATTATCGAAATGTTCAAGTCTCCCCTTCCTGTCCAAAAAACTAGTTGCATGTTCAGATATGCGGGGAGCATCTTCTACTAACAACAAAACTTTGAAAACAGACATGAAGCCATTAAAAACCTCATAAAAATAGTGGGAGGCCTTGTGCTTCCACAAGGCCTGGTACCAGAATGTTACTGGGTCAAATTCCCAGTTTACATTCTTGGACATAGAGAGTTATGGAAACTGGCAGCAATGTGCTATCACAAAAACTAAGTAGGATGACATATAAAATTTCTTTTCCCTTTTGAATCTTGACAGTTGGGAACAAATTTCATGGGAAATTAACTTTCCCCAATAAAAAATGGCGTGTTCCTTAACTGTGAAATACAAAATATAAAGATCCATTCGGGAAATAGTTGTTGTGGACTCATGTCCCGTTATTCTTGTAAATAGCAAGGCAATTCCGCGAAATGGATTTCTAAATGAACTAACCTGCAAGATTGTGATATCTTTAGGAACTACAATCGGGTTTTCCAATAAATGGGGCAAGAGGTCCAACCCATTATTATGATTTTCTAGGAATTGTTTGGAATCTTCTCCCTTGAACGTCAATGTTGGCTACAGGAATATTGACATCTGGCAGAAGACCTGAGGTGACAAAGAAACAGAAGAGTGGTCCTACAGTGGAATATTTTTTTTGTCTTAAATATATTTATCAGCGTACAAAGATACCAGCTCCTTACAGTCAAATACTTCAGGGACATAGCCTGCACAAGCAATCCCAGAGGTCCAAATTACTTTGTTCTAGGCAGCAGGGATTGAGTAATAAGAATATGCCCTAGACCACTGGAATTTATGGTCCTCGCACCCGAAGATGTTCACTGTATCTCCATAGAAATGTTGTCGAGCTGATGCCATAGGTTTATGAGAACGTTGGTTTGCTCCAGATGATGGTTGAAATGAACAATTGGAGCCGATAATATAACTCTCTGCAAAATCTTGGTTAATTGCTTATGAATGGGAATGCTCCTCGAGCCTTTCGCTGATTAATGACAATCTGTATGGGTGGTGCATGATGAACTATTAGCAGTAAAGCTTACTTATTGCATATTTAGAAGTGCAAAGTGGCAGGTATGGCAAAGAGCAATTAAGGATTGGAGGTTTCACGAACGTGTCAAGCCGACGATGTGCGAACAACATTTCATGATTTTGAAATCAACACTCGAAAGGGATAATATAACCCCCCACAACTCTTGGTTTAATGCGTATTAATAGGAGATCTCCTCAAGCCTTTCGCCCATCAATGACAATCTATACGTTTCATGCACGATGAGTTGTTAGAATTAAATGTCAGTAATTGCATATTTAGAAACAAGATATATATATATATATATTAAAACATTTTTTATTATTATAGACAAGTGGGAAGGTGACGGAGACAGGGGAGAGAAAGGAACGAATGGCAAGGTCTGAAAAGCAGTCGGATGGGATTCAAAATAGGGTTACGGGGGATACTCAGGAGAGGCGAGTGTCCCATGGTCAAATTTTATGTATCGGAATTTTTTATTGCAAAACATGTAAAACGGAAGAGAGCATGATGGGGCAGTTCAGTGGTTGGTTTGTATATTTGCAGAATTCCAAGAAAATAGCTAAGTATGAAATAGGGAAAGGTTGGTCGGACTCATTTTCAGAATCGAAGATTGAATATTTCATGAACGGACCAACCCAACGATGCGCAACTGACATTCCATGATGTTTGAAATTAACACTCGGAAGGGATAATATAACCATCCAAAAAATTTGGTTTTATGCGTATTAATTGGAGATTTCCTCAAATCCTGGTTTAGCATTAATGCTTGCTAATTGCATACTTAGAAACAAGATCTTATATATAATTGGTAATTGCTAATTGCAAAAGGGCACGGGCACAGGAAACAATGATTAGGAATTGGATATTTCTTGAACCCGCCAACTCGACGATCCACGAAATAAATCCGAAGAAATGGCGAAGTATGGAAAGCGGATGGACGCGCTTCAAAATGGGGTGACAATAGTTCCATAGGATACGTGAGGACCCGACGGTCAAATTGTATGTCTCGAAATTTTTCAGTGCAAAATGTACTATATATAAAAAATAAAAAATAAACAATTTTTTTATTATAGACAAGTGCCAAGGTCACGGAGATGAGGGAGAGAAAGGAACGAATGCAAAGGTCTGAAATGCAGTCGGACGAGATTCAAAATAGGGTTACGGGAGATACTTAGGAGAGGCGAGTGTCCCACGGTCAAATTTTATGTATCAGAATTTTTTACTGCAAAACGTGTAAAATGAAAGAGAGCATGATGGGGCAGTTCAACTATCGGTTTGTATATTTGTAGAATTATTGGAAAGTGGCTAAGTATGGAATAGAGAAACGGTCGGTCAGACTCGTTTTTGGAATCGAGGATTGAATATTTCGTGAACGGACCAACCCGACAATGCGCAAATGTCATTCCATGATGTTTGAAATTAACAGTCGGAAGGGATAATATAACCATCTAGAAATTTTGGTTTTATGCGTATTAATGGGAGATTTCCTCAAATCTTGGTTTAGCATTAACGCTTTCTAATTGCATACTTAGAAATAATATCTTATATATAATTGGTAACTGCTAATTGAAAAAGGGCGCGGGCACAAGAAACAACGATTAGGAATTGGATATTTCTTGAGCCCACCAACCCGACGATCCACGAAAGAAATTCGAAGAAATTGCGAAGTATGGAAAGCGGATAGATGGGCTTCAAAATAGGGTGACAATAGTTCCACATAAGATGTGAGGACCTGACGGTTAAATTTTATGTCTCGAAAATTTTCAGTGCAGAATGTGTACAATGGAAGAGGGCATGATAGGTAGACTGTAATACGGAAGACGGTATGATCTGAGTCTGGTTGTAAATTTGTATATCATAGAATTCATGGTATTGTTCATAGGTCTTGGAACAATAGAAGTCCAATATAGAGCCCGCCTACCAGGAATCCACGGTCGGATAAGTGATTGGGTATGGAATAGGGAAGCGGTCAGTCAGTGTCGAAATATAAGAGCACGAGTGCAAACGTGAACCTGCAAGTTCGCCTACCCGCGCAGCTAGACATTTTTAAAAAAATGAATAAGTGACGAGAAAGATAAAGTTCAGTGAAAAGAGAAAGGGATATTTGGCTAAGCATAATAGACGAAAAAGAAGGGCTAATATATTCACATATGTAATAAATATCTCATTTCCTGCTAAGATATATACTTGGAAAGAAGTGTGAAGCTGGCGAGCACAGAAAACAACAACTAGGAATACGATCTGTGAGTTTACTTGGTTCTTGGTTGTATGTTTCGTCTGTCAATTTGTATATCGTGAAACTCCGAGTGTTGTTTGCAAGACACAGAATGATAGAATTGCAATTTTTTATCCAACCAGCGCGCAAGTCCGCCTGTCAATTTATATAGTGCGGAACTCTGGGTGTTGTTTGTAGGACACAGAACTATAGAGGACATGCTTTGCCCTTGAATATAACTTATGTGACACAAATGTAGTATGTGGCTTGTTTTAGCACTTTTTCATCCATAAACAATTGCAATCTTAAGCCCGCCAGCCCTGGAGTCAATCTATCAATTTGTATATCACGGAACTCCAAGTGTTGTTTGGAGGACATAAACAATAAAAGTGAAATGTTGAGACAACCAGTGCGCAAATCCGCCTGTCAATTTGTATATCGCGAAACTTTAGGTGCTACTTGTAGGACACAAAACAATATAAGCCCAATTTTGAGTCCGCCAGCCTGAGAACCCGCAATCCAAAAAGTGGCTAAGTATGGAATGAGGGAGTCGTAAATGAGGGAACCCTTGTCAACCTATATTGAAACCCGTGGCGAAGGTTCGAGTGTTGTTTGCAGGCGACATAACGATGGAAGTTCAATATAGAGCCGAAGTGTCCGGGAATTCGCGATCTGAAAAGTGCCCAGGCATCGAATGGCTACTGGTTGGTCGGAGTCGTATTTTTAGAAAAAATGATTTTTTAGCCAGCCAGCCTACAAGTCCGTCTGTCAATTTGTATAGTGTGAAACTCTAGGTGTTGTTTGTAGGACACAGAACTATAGAGGACATGATTTTCTGTAAACAATTGCAATCTTGAGCCCGCTAACCCTGGAGTCCGTCTATCAATTTGTATATCGCGGAACTCTGAGTGTTGTTTGGAGGACACAGAACAATATAAGTGCAATGTTGAGCCAGCCAGTGTGCAAATCCGCTTGTCAATTTGTATATCGCGGAACTCTGGGTGGTACTTGTAGGACACAGAACAATAGAGGCCCAATTTTGAGCCCGCCAGCCCGAGAACCTGCAATCCAAAAAGTGGCTAAGTATGGAATGAGGGAGTCGTACATGAGGGAACCCTTGACAACCTATTTTGAAACCCATGGTGGAGGTTTGGGTGATGTTTGTAGGTGACAGAACAATGGAAGTTCAATAGAGAGGTCGGGTGTCTGGGAATTTGCGATCTGAAAAGTGCCTAGGCATCGAATGGCTACTGGTTGGTCGGAGTCGCATTTTCGGAAAAATGACTAAGTAAAGAGAAAGAGAGATTAGAGGGGAAAAAGAAACAACAATTTGGT
This sequence comes from Picea sitchensis, assembly GCA_010110895.2. Classification (NCBI taxonomy): domain Eukaryota; kingdom Viridiplantae; phylum Streptophyta; class Pinopsida; order Pinales; family Pinaceae; genus Picea; species Picea sitchensis. The sequence goes on along the minus strand of SNQJ01S0023206.1, from coordinate 116,450 downwards.
CGAGTATAGAAGAGGGAAAAGAAGGTCCAATATATTCAAATCTGCAATAGATATTCCATTTCCTGGCAAGATCTTTTTTGTGTGTTGCTGGATAAGTTGTATACATATTGCATATACTTGGAAAGAAATATTAAGGTAGCAGGCACAGGAAACAACATCTAGAAATTTTAAATTTCCTGAACCCGCGAACTCAACGATCCGCCAAAGAGATGTCAAGAAATTGTCAAGTGTTGAAATAGGGTGACGAATTCTCGAGGAGCCGTAAGGCCCCGAGTGTCAAATTGTATATATCGGAACATTTTGGTGCAAAATGTGTAACATGGAAGAGGGTATGATGTGGGAGTCCATAAGTAAATATGCATATTGCAAAATCCAGAGTGTTATTTGTAGGTCACGGAACAATGGAAAGTTCAATTTAGAGAAAGGAGAAGCACTTGGTCGAAACGTGTGAATCCGCCAACCCGCGCAACAAGGCATTTTCGAAAAAAAAAATAAGTAACCAGAAAGAGAAACTACAGGGGATAAAAGAGTGGGAAAATAGAAAGGCAGAGGGAAATTTTTGTAAGCGTGAATGGGTTTCAAACAAGCCCCATTATTGCAAAACCATCATTTTCAAGTAATTATCAACAAATGATTTGTTGAAGATTAGATTTTATTGCAACGCGTGGGTGTAAGTGTGTTCTCGATACATTCTTCCATGATTGTAACATATTAACTTAAGTATTAAACTTCTTTCATTATGGGTTGTTAGCATTAAAGCTTAATAATTGCATGTCTAGAAACAAGAATGACGATTTTGCTACAACATTGTGATTTTCTATTGCTATGTTCTATCTGCATTGCGAATAGAATTGAACGTTGGTTTGAAACTGTGTGTAATCCATTTTTTGTTTGCATAAAATCCTGATGGATCAACACAGTACATTGCCATATAATTGTTAGATGCTCCATTTTAAAACAAATTACCTAAGCAAATACAATATCAAAGAACTACGAGACTACCAAACCATGCCAATGAGAAGAGGCGTTAAATCCAGAAAAGAAGCAGTAACCAAGACTCTAATAGCAAAAAAAAAAATTAATAGCAAATCCATTTAAAAAAAAAATAACACTGAGCACTGTACATATATCCTTAGAAATTGGACCCAGTTCTTTGGGCCAAAACATTGAACATATCTGCCACAAACACAGGCATGGGATCTGCAACATGCAGGAGCCATCGAGATGCTCTTCAACATGCATACATAACTGATTACCATGCCTTTTTTTTTAGGAAATCCTTGCAGTTTTCTCCTCAATGGATCATCTTGTGGTAAAATTGATAGTTCTGAGAAGCTTCCCGTGAGGAAGAAGATGAAAAATGTTGAAGGGAAAATGGGATAGCCCTTAAATGAAAGTTAGGACACACAAAGAAACCGCCTCTCCATAGTAAAAAAACTTCAGGGACACAGGTTGCACGTGCAATTCTGGATGTCCAAATTAGTCCATTCTGGGTGGAAGGAGATGACTAGTAGAAATATTCCTTGCACCAGTGGGAGTTCTGGTCCTCATTCCTGAAGTTGTTAATTGTATATCCAGAGAACAAGACAATAGTCCTGCAATTGAATATTTTTTTGGCTTGAAATATATCTTTGGGAGCATCAACATATCATTTCCTTACAGTGAAAGTCTTCCACCCAAAACAAACTAATTTGGACCTCTGGAATTCCTACTTTCAAGTTGCAAAGCGACTATTGTGTTCAACGTCGGTTTCTTTTCTGAAACTCCTTATTTTGGTGTTGTCAGGACCACCATCACTGAGCCAGGAAGTTCCGATGGTTATGGTTGATTTCAATTTGGGCGCAGGAGTGGGAACAGTCTCTGCATCCATTGTTGTATCATCGTCCATCAGATCATCTTCTTCCAGCTCATAATCCATGGCATCAACCTCTACGCCAGCCATCAATGCAATTGGGCAGGTTCTCTGAGTAGGCAGGGTTGCCTTGGAATTCTTTGGCTTGAAATATATCTCTCGGTGTACCAAGGCACCATCTCCTTTTTTTCTCCTGGGCGGAGGGAGATGAGTAGTAAGAATATGCCCCAGAATATTGGAACCTCTGGCCATCATGCCCGAAGGTGTTTACTGTATCTGGACATAACTTCTGCCACAAGTTAACGAGAATTTCCGTTTTCTCCAAACGATGTTTGAAATGAAAATTAGGGAGGGATAATATAACCCTCTGCAAATCCTGGTTTAATGTGTATCAATGGAATATATCCTCGAGCCTTTCGCTGATCAATGATAATCTCCAGGGTTCATGCGTAATGAGTTGTTACCATTAAAGCTCACTAATTGCATATTTAGAAAAAAGTGAGAAGGTGGCGGTGACGACGAAGAGCAATTAAGAATTAGAGATTTCTTAAAGGCGCCAATCGGCCAGTGCACAAAATAGATTGCATCATGTTTGAAATGAATACTTGGAAAGGATAACACTCTTCTCCGCAAATCTTGGTTTAATTCGTAATAATGACAAATCTTCTCCGACCTTCCGGACATTAATGACAATCTTAATTGTTCCTGCACGATGAACTACTAGCATTAAAGCTTAATAATTGCATATCTGGAAAAAAGTACGAAGGTAGTGATGATGGCGAAGAGCGACCAAGCATTGTACATTTTGTCCACCCACCAACCCGCGAAACAGATTCCAAGAAATGCCCAAGTATGTAAAGCAGTCGGGCGGGTTACAAAAAAAGGGTCAGAATATACACCCAGGAGACATGGGGGGGCGATGGTCAAATTGTATCTCAATGACAGATTTCGACCGTCAATTTGTATATCGTGGAATTTCGAGTGTTGTTTGTGCGTAGGGGAACAGTGGAAGCGCAATGTCGAGAGGGAAATTTGTATATTGCGAAACTTCGGGTGCTATATATAAAATCATGAGACATTCAAAAAAAGGACTAAGTAAACAGAAAGCGAAAGCATACGAGATGAAGGGGAATTTGTTTGCCAATTTGTAAATCGCGGAAGTCCGGGTGATATTTGCAGACGGTGGAACAATGGAAACACAATGTTGAACTCGCCTATGCGGGAACCTGCGATTAAAAAGGTTTGTTCAATATGAAACGGGGAAGTGTTTGGTTGGGTTGGTGATATAAAAGTAACAATGGAAATCTGAAAACATGAATCCGTCAAATCTCGCACCTAGACATTTTCCGAAAAACGAGTAAGTAAATAAAGGGAAAGCATAGGGCAAAAGAGAAAGCGAATGACAATTTTTGGAAGCGAGAATTGTTGTAAGAAAGCACCATTGATGGTCTTAATAGTAAATATGGAGTGCATTAAACATGTTAACGGGTTCTTTAATCAAGGAATAGATACAGCGAGCGATGTTTATAGTTTCCAGGATCTGTTTGTATAAGAGAAGCGTCGAAAAGTTACAAGAAAATCAATTTTTGGATGTTTAAGTAAAGTTTTTGTACTGTTAGCTTCACCGCATGTATAACAACGATGAATTTGAATTTTAATGTCCTCTCGTTCATATGATTGTTCCATTAGACTTCACATAGTATAAATTCTTTTATTTCAATTTGTTTGCCAATTTGTAGATTGCGGAAGTCCAGGTGTTGTTTGCAGGCGGTGGAACAACGGAAATGCACTATTGAACCCGCTTATCCGGTAACTCGCCTATTCGAAAACCAGCAAGCCAAAAACTTTGTACAATATAAAACATGAAAATGGTCGATCGCACTAGTGATATAAAAGTAAGTGAAATCGGAAAACGTGAATCCACCAATTTCTACACCTAGAAATTTTTCGAAAAATGAGTATTACATACTAAATATGTACTTTTATAAAGTATGGACATGAGGTTTTATAGAGAATGTATGAATCCTGCATTCCATACATAACCACTTTTTGTATTGTGGGTTCTTGGGCTGGCGGGCTCAAAATTGGGCCTCTATTGTTCTGTGTGCTACAAATAGCATCCAGAGTTCCGTGATATACAAATTGATAGGCGGACTTGTGAGTTGGATGGCTCAACATTGCAATTCTATTGTTCTGTGTCCTCCAAACAACACTCGGAGTTTTGCGATATACAAATTGACAGACGGACTCCAGGGCTGGCGGGCTCAAGATTGCGATTATTTACGGATGGTGATCCCTATCAACTATCTAACATTATCTAAAAACATTATTTTCAATACTAAATTATTAATATTAAATATTGATATTGTACAATTTAATTACATAAAATTATTAAAGGATGTTAAATATCTTATTTAATAGAAAAACCCGCCTATTTGAAAACTCGCAATCCAAAAAATTTGTACAATATGAAACGAGGAAGCAGTCAATCGGGCTGGTGATATAAAAGTAAGTGGAAATCTGAACACGTGTATCCGCCGACTTCCGCACCTAAATTTTTTCCGAGAAACGAGTAATACATACTAAATATGTACTTTTATAAAGTATGGACATGATATTTTATAGAGCATGTACGGATCCCTCATTCCATACTTAGCCACTTTTTGGATCGTGGGTTCTTGGGCTGGCGAGATCAAAATTGGGCCTCTATTGTTCTATGTCCTACAAATATCACCCAGAGTTTTGCGATATACAAATTGACAGACGAACTTGCGAGCTGACTGGCTCAACATTGCACTTCTATTGTTTTGTGTTCTCCAAACAACACTCAGAGTTCCGCGATATACAAATTGACAGACAGACTCCAGGACTGGCGGGCTCAAGATTGCAATTGTTTACAGATGGTCATCCCTATCAACTATCTAACACTATCTAAAAGCATTATTTTCAAATACTAAATTATTAATATTAAATATTGATATTGTACAATTTAATTACATAAAATTATTAAAGGATGTTAAATCTCTTAGTTTTTAAAAAATGAA
>SNQJ01S0023206.1:89169-108847 GCA_010110895.2 Picea sitchensis | reverse complement strand
AAAAATTTGAACCCGAATCAAACCTAATCCTTGTCGAACCCGAACCATGTGACTTAGAGTATTATTACTCCTTTATATTTGTATTGAAATGTATTGACACTTTTTTTGAGGTGCTTGAATAGGCATGACAACTTAAATGTTTACATGACGTGAGGTCCTTAAACAGGCCTGACAATTTAAATGTTTGCATACCGCGAGGCCCTTAGACAGCCTGACAACCTTGAATGTTTATCTAAATACGCTTCTTGGAGTACATTTTTCCTCAAAATTTTTCATACAATGTTGCAGTGATTTTGAACAATATTGTTGTCCACCGCCAGTTGAATAGGCATTGTATGTTTCATCCTTCTTCTAGCCTTGGAATGCAATTTCATCATCGTTGAATCCACATACATCGTTTACTGGTTCGGTGAGTGCTTCTTCTTCGTTGGTTCGTAGGTTGCTACTTGTTGTTGTTGTTTGGTTCACAATTCGACCTGGGCTTCTGTCTTTCATCGTTTCAGAGTAAGTTTCCATGCCATAGTTTCATTTTCTATTCCTTATTTGTTGTTGAGTGTTTGCAGTTTGCAAGTAAGAATGTTTACTTATTTCTACTAGCATGATCGTCATATGTTTATGGTTCCTTCTGTGCTTCAGTTGCAGTTTCGTAATCGTTGGAGGTACATATGTTGTTTACTGGTTCGGTGGTTGTTGCTTGTTTGCTGGTTCATTGGTTCATCGGTTGCTGGTTGTGTTTGTTTGGATCAAGTTTACGATTTGGGGCCCTGGGGCTGCAGTTGGGCCTGTTCGTTCTTTCTTGTTGGTTTGGTGCTTGTTGTTTTCTTTTGTTTTCTTCGCCTTTGAAGGGTTGGGGTCCTGCGTCAACATTTGGAGCTGTTTTATTTTATTTTATGTATTATTATTATTTTTTTGGTGCTTTACGGTGTTCAACCCCTGTACCCACGAGTGGACATGTGGTTGTGTTATTTGTCGTGTCTAGCGAGGTCGAGATTTGTTCTACTGTGATATTCTGTTGGTACTTCAGTGTTGACATGATAGAAAATAGTTGCATGAAAAATAGTTCGATAAGTACATGTGCAATTGCAATATCCATTGTTTTTTTGTTAAAATAAAACATATGCAAGTTGCACTTATAAACCATGTATGGTGAAATGTGCTCATATGAAAATACATGTTATTTATCCTCTACACAGACTGGTGTGACCACAATACAATTTGTCTTGTACTTGAGATATGATATGTACAACAAAGATACTGCAAAATTATATTTCCATGTCTAGAAGCATATCTGGGTAGTTTGCCACGGAAAACCAAAATCTTGTATCGTGGGCACAACAGTCTGTGTAGAGGATAAAGAACGTGTAATTCCATGGGTGGAAGCACATCTGGATACTTTTCCATGGAAAACCAAAAATCGTTTAGCTATGGCTATGCAATTTCATAATATTTTGTGGCTTGTAATATATTTTTTGGACATGGAAAAAAATTATATATTTATAGCTATGGATGGAAAAGTGCAAAGGTTCATGTTTTTTCCTATCTTTTATTCTATTCGTTGAGTCTCATTTATTGTATGTACATATTGCTTGTTCTCCAGTGCATACGAGCTTCCATTCATGTTCATTGTATTTTGTGCGTTCCCACATTCAAACAAACATAATAGTTGGAGAAAACGACGGAGTCTTGTCTACATCGGTTGAAGAGGAGATAGAAAGGTACATGCTTGTATTGTTATTTCATATTGTGTTGTTTTGTATTTCATTTATTGTCTGTATATGTGTTCACCTACTTCATTGTGTGCAGGTGTTGTGTACCTTGCTACATAATAACTTATCTTCATTACATGTCTTCCTGCATATTAACTTCCTTCATGTCCGTTGTATTTTTCCTGCATTGCTACATTTAAGCAAACAGAATGGTTGGAGAGGACGATGGACTCTTTAGCGGGAATGTAGATGAGGAGTTGCAGAGGTGGATACCTGTACTCTTATTTCATATTCCAGTGTTCAGTATTTCATTTATTGTGTGTATATTTGTTGTGCTTGTTGTGTTGCTTTGCACCTTTTTTTTCTTCTTTATATTTTTTTATTTTTATTTTTTATTATTAGTTCTCTTGTATGTATATACTACGTATCTTTCTGCTTATTCTCATGTGAATCGTATTCTGTTTGTCGTTACATTGGAATAAATAAAATTGCTTTTCTTTCTTTTACATGTTTGTCTTCATACTAACTTGCCTTCATGTCCATTGTATATCCGACGTTGCTACCTTGAAAGAAAAAGGTTGGTTTGACAGGAAGATGAATTGTTATGTGCAATAACATAGGGTTTTGTGGTACAATCTTCGAAAAGGTATACCAACTGTGCTAGTAAATTAAATATACAAATCGGGTGGGGGCATATAATATTAGACTAGAAAACGATGACTTGGCAACAATGGGCCTTTGTGCCCTCCCCATTTCTACTTTTTCCATTTTCTATTATCCCTTTTGCTTTCTAATTGCTCTTCTTAGTGGTCTTTCTGAAACTGCCTTGGTGCATCGGTTCGCGGACTAACGGTTTCACATTTATGGTCACACTTCTACTTTATTCCATACTTACCCACTTTGTCAATTGTGGGTGCCGGGCTCGCAAGTTCAAGATTTCTTCCCTGTATTCCGGGGGTCCGCGACATACAGATTGGTCGTCATTCCCCGCCATCACGCCCTGTTTACTATTACACATTTTTCCAGTAAAAAAAACAAAGGCATACAATTTGACCCTTGGGTCCTAATGTTTCCTGAGTATATCCCTTGACATCGTATTTCGTATTCCATCTCCTTCCACCCTGCATGTGACATTAAGAACTATTATGGACAATATACAATGCATATGCTTGTTTAGTCCTTCTAATGTTCATCTACACATGCTTGCATCAGAAAATGTTGGACTAGTGACATGGCCATGAGCAGTCAGTCATCCCAGACATCAACAAACCGACAAGGCCAAAGGTAAAGATGCATACATTCTGTTCCTAGTATGTTTACCAAACAAATAACCTCGATTATTTATTCATCAATGGCATGGTGAATATGTTGATGTCATATGTAATACATGGTTTGCAGTTCACAAGAAGTATCAACAAGTACAAGCGAGACGTCGAACATAACACAAGTTCTGCAGACTAAGAGGTGTGGTTGCAAAAATCTCGCTCCATAGTTCATCGAAGCTATGTGTCTACTTGTAGATTTATGCCAGTGAAAAAAGAATACAAAAAAAATAATGCACACTACCATTCACTTTAGTTTTCCTATTCAAAAATTGTCACCGAGTCTAGACTTGTAACACCCAAAGTACTATCAATAGAGGGCTTGAAAAGCCGTCGAACTAGACAAGTGTTCATCGGGGACATAATGGTCGTCTATAGCACCTACTTGGACAAGGAAAACAAAACTAGATCCATTATGCATGCTGACATGACAGACAAGGAGGCCATGATGACAGTCACACTAACTATTCCTACACAACTTGTTCATAAACATGCATAAAAGATATTGTCGAGTAATGGGATATCCATTACAAATTTTAATATATTGCCCAAAATAGTATATGACCATGGTGATTGTGATCGGATTATTTCGCTCAACGAAACAAGTATTGTGGAAAAAATTCTCGTTGTTTGTTTAGAATATCATTTCGTCCCGGATGTAACTATCAGCCAGCTTGCATAGAGAAATGATATTTGCCCAATCAGAACCATTGGCACAGCTATCACATTGGCGAGAAAACTTGACTCGCAACAAATTCTCAATATAAAAGATGGAGAGTCGGACAACGACAAGGCAATGGTACCGTTTTCCATATCCAGTTTTTTCCTTTACTTTCGCATGTGCATGTATCTCGGGTAAGTTACACAAATATTACACTGTTCCATGTTGTAGATGCAATTTTTCGATACCTATTCAAATTTGTTTCCGTCAATGGAACGACAATTGCATAAAGGGCAACTTCCACTTATTCTCTTCTAAAATATAACAAAGAAAAGGGATGTTAGAGAAATGATCTTTCACACAACCCAAGCAACATTTGTAACAGAGTTGCGAGCAGACATAGTACATTATCTGAAGAAACTAACTATCTCTACAACTGTTGTGCGTATACATCTACAGAATCATCCTCACTTTGCTTGTAAAAATAGCCTTCACTAAATTTCTGCGNGGGGGGGTGCAGTTGTGTATTATATTGTTCAGTGTATTAATTCTTATGCCTGCGTTTCCAAGTTGAAGGTGTTTTGGTTGCAGTGAATGCGTACTCGGCCCCCTTTGAGCCTATATGTGTGAAATGTAACTCTCATGCTTCTACTTCTTCTTTGATAAGCAATGATACGATTGATTGTCTGCGATATGGTGAAAAATGTCCATATATATATGGACATTGCCTCAATGTTTCCATTTGAACCGTGGGCAACACAACCGTGCATTGTACAATTAGGCAACCTCTATTACAGGATCTTCTTCCTAGGTTAGCAGAATTGTCGTATGAAGCATACCTACAGAAAAAAGGCAAGTAGTGTCTACATGCTATGCGACTTTCAGATACACAACAAATTTACCTTAAATGAGGACAATGCAATATTGCATATCGGCTGAAGAAGAAAAAAAAAGGAGACAAGAAAAAAAAAAACATATCAAGCTTTTGACAGAAAACGAAAATATCCCATGTGTCTCTGTAATATTTCTTCAACACCCAAATGAATGTTCGTCGGACTCGAGTACTTGAGAATCTAATTACTAATGCAATCGATGTTGTCATTTTGATGTTTTCTTGCATCTCCCAATAAGAATTTTGCATTGTGTCTCTACAATATTTCTTCAACACTCAAATGAATGTTCGTCGGACTCGAGTACTTGAGAATCTAATTACAAATGCAATCGATGTTGTTATTTTGATGTTTTCTTGCATCTCCCAGAGAGGATTTTGCATATTTGTTTCGGTGTGCAGATAAAAGAAAAAGAAACATGGTGGGTGGTTGTTCCTTTGATGTAGGATCCTGCACGTTTTTTGGGTGCCCAAATTCGACAATTGTTTTTCAACTATTTAGCCATGACAGGATTTCCGCAATTTTCTTTCAGGTGCCCGAACAAAACAATAATTTGTCTCCAACTATACATTTATGGTATGGTATCTGCATTTTTTTGATGCCCTAATTGAAAAAAAAAGGAACCCGGCATGGATTGAAACATCGGCTTGAGATATACAGATCTCGCTATAGAGATTGCATGCGCATAAGATCGTTCGGTCAAAAAATGGGAATAATGGCAGCAAAACCCATATATCCCATGGCCCCAGTTATTTTCTCGTGGGAACATATACCAGATGTAAGAGAAAACCAATGCTACGATGTGTTTTCTTTGCATATCAAATTGTTTGATGCAAGGGTCGATGTGTGATGCTCTATGGAACCTTGTGGGATCTTGCTTGCAGCCTGTTTGGAGTTTACTTGGTTCTTGGTTGTATGTTTCCTCTGTCAATTTGTATATCGCGAAACTCTAAATGTTGTTTGGAGGACACAGAACAATAGAATTGCAAATTTTTAGCCAACTAGCCCGCAAGTTTGCCTGTCAATTTATATAACATTGTGACGCAAATGTAGTATGTCGCTTGTTTTAGCACTTTTACTTGATCAATGAACTTGGTAAAATTAATCTCTTGGAATAATTTGAAATAAATGAATATATATTGTGCGAAATCCAATGGTGTTATCATATCAACAAGAGGCCCTTGAAATTCAAATTGGTCATTGTTATACTTGCGGTTATAAAATTTAAAAAGGCTTTGTTTTGTTTCCTTCATTTTTTAAAAACTAAGAGATTTAACATCCTTTAATAATTTTATGTAATTAAATTGTACAATATCAATATTTAATATTAATAATTTAGTATTTGAAAATAATGCTTTTAGATAGTGTTAGATAGTTGATAGGGATGACCATCTGTAAACAATTGCAATCTTGAGCCCGCCAGTCCTGGAGTCTGTCTGTCAATTTGTATATCGCGGAACTCTGAGTGTTGTTTGGAGAACACAAAACAATAGAAGTGCAATGTTGAGCCAGTCAGCTCGCAAGTTCGTCTGTCAATTTGTATATCGCAAAACTCTGGGTGATATTTGTAGGACATAGAACAATAGAGGCCCAATTTTGATCTCGCCAGCCCAAGAACCCACGATCCAAAAAGTGGCTAAGTATGGAATGAGGGATCCGTACATGCTCTATAAAATATCATGTCCATACTTTATAAAAGTACATATTTAGTATGTATTACTCGTTTCTCGGAAAAAATTTAGGTGCGGAAGTCGGCGGATACACGTGTTCAGATTTCCACTTACTTTTATATCACCAGCCCGATTGACTGCTTCCTCGTTTCATATTGTACAAATTTTTTGGATTGCGAGTTTTCAAATAGGCGGGTTTTTCTATTAAATAAGATATTTAACATCCTTTAATAATTTTATGTAATTAAATTGTACAATATCAATATTTAATATTAATAATTTAGTATTGAAAATAATGTTTTTAGATAATGTTAGATAGTTGATAGGGATCACCATCCGTNTTTTCTATTAAATAAGATATTTAACATCCTTTAATAATTTTATGTAATTAAATTGTACAATATCAATATTTAATATTAATAATTTAGTATTGAAAATAATGTTTTTAGATAATGTTAGATAGTTGATAGGGATCACCATCCGTGAACAATCGCAATCTTGAGCCTGCCAGCCCTGGAGTCCATCTGTCAATTTGTATATCGCGAAACTCCAAGTGCTGTTTGGAGGACACAGAACAATAGAATTGCAATGTTGAGCCATCCAACTCACAAGTCCGCCTATCAATTTGTTTATCACGGAACTCTGGGTGCTATTTGTAGCACACAGAACAATAGAGGCCCAATTTTGAGCCCGCCGGCCCAAGAACCCACAATACAAAAATTGGCTAAGTATGGAATGCGGGATTCATACATGCTCTATAAAACCTCATGTCCATACTTTATAAAAGTACATATTTAGTATGTAATACTCATTTTTCGGAAAATTTCTAGGTGTAGAAGTTGGTGGATTCACGTTTTCCGATTTCACTTACTTTTATATCACCAGTGTGATCGACCACTTTCATGTTTTATATTGTACAAAGTTTTTGGCTCGCGGGTTTCCGAATAGGAGAGTTACCGGATAAGCGGGTTCAATAGTGCATTTCCGTTGTTCCACCGCCTGCAAACAACACACGGACTTCTGCAATCTACAAATCCAAAAATTGATTTTCTTGTAACTTTTCGACGCTTCTCTTATACAAACAGAGCCTGGAAACTATAAACATCGCTCGTTGTATCTATTCCTTGATTGAAGAACCTGTTAACATGTTTAATGCACTCCATATTTATTGTTAAGACCATCAATGGTGCTTTCTTACAACAATTCTCGCTTCCGAAAATTGTCATTTGCTTTCTCTTTTGCCCTCTGCTTTCCCTTTATTTACTTACTCATTTTTCGGAAAATGTCTAGGTGCGATATTTGACGGATTCATGTCTTCAGATTTCCATTGTTACTTTTATATCACCAACCCAACCAAACACTTCCTTGTTTCATATTGAACAAACCTTTTTAATCGTAGGTTCCCGCATAGGCGAGTTCAACATTGTGTTTCCATTGTTCCACCGTCTGCAAATATCACCTGGACTTCCGCGATTTACAAATTGGCAAGCAAATTCCCCTTCATCTCGTATGCTTTCACTTTCTGTTTACTTAGTCCTTTTTTTGAATGTCTCATGATTTTATATATAGCACTCGAAGTTTCGCAATATACAAATTTCCCTCTCAACATTGTGCTTCCACTGTTCCCCTACGCACAAACAAGACCCGAAATTCCACGATATACAAATTGACGGCCGAAATTTGTCATTGAGATACAATTTGACCATCGCCCCCCCATGTCTCTTGGGTGTATATTCTGACCCTTTTTTTGTAACCCGCCCGACCGCTTTACATACTTGGGCATTTCTTGGAATCTCTTTTGCAGGTTGGTGGGTGGACAAAATGTACAATGCTTGGTCGTTCTTCGCCATCATCGCTACCTTCGTACTTTTTTCTAGATATGCAATTATTAAGCTTTAATGCTAGTAGTTCATCGTGTAGGAACAATTAAGATTGTCATTAATGTCTGGAAGGTCAGAGAAGATTTGTCATTACTACAAATTAAACCAAGATTTGCGGAGAAGAGTGTTATCCTTTCCAAGTATTCATTTCAAACATGATGCAATCTATTTCATGCGCTGGAAGATTGGCGCCTTTAATAAATATCTAATTCTTAATCGCTCTTCGCCGTCACTGCCACCTTCTCACTTTTTTCTAAATATGCAATTAGTGAGCTTTAATGGTAACAACTCATTACACACGAACCCTGGAGATTGTCATTGATCAACGAAAGGCTCGAGGATATCTTCCATTGATACACATTAAACCAGGATTTGCGGAGGGTTATATTATCCCTCCCCAATTTTCATTTGAAACATCGTTTGGAGAAAACGGAAATTCTCGTTAACTTGTGGCAGAAGTTCTGTCTAGATATAGTAAACACCTTCGGGCATGATGGCCAGAGGTTTCAATATTCCGGGGCATATTCTTACTACTCATCTCCCTCTGCCCAGGAGCAAAAAAGGAGATGGTGCCTTGGTACCCAGAGAGATATATTTCAAGCCAGAGAATTCCAAGGCAACCCTGCCTACTCAGAGAACCTGCCCAATTGCATTGATGGCTGGCGTAGAGGTTGATGCCATGGATTCCAAGCTGGAAGAAGATGACCTGATGGACGATGATACGACAATGGATGCAGAGACTATTCCCACTCCTACTCCCAAATTGAAATCAACCATAACCATCGGAACTTCCTGGCTCAGTGATGGTGGTCCTGACAACACCAAAATAAGGAGTTTCAGAAAAGAACCGACGTTGAACGCAATAACCGCTTTGCAACTTGAAAGTAGGAATTCCAGAGGTCCAAATTAGTCTATTTTGGGTGGAAGACTTTCACTATAAGGAAATGATATGTTGATGCTCCCAGAGATATATTTCAAGCCAAAAAAATATTCAATTGCAGGACTATTGTCTTGTTCTCTGGATATACAATTAACAACTTCAAGAATGAGGACCAGAACTCCCACTGGTGCAAGGAATATTTCTACTAGTCATCTCCTTCCACCCAGAATGGACTAATTTGGACATCCGGAATTGCACGTGCAACCTGTGTCCCTGAAGTTTTTCGACTGTAGAGAGGCGGTTTCTTGGTGTGTCCTAACTTTCATTTAAGGGCTATCCCATTTTCCCTTCAACACTTTTCATCTTCTTCCTCACGGGAAGCTTCTCAGAACTATCAATTTTACCACAAGATGATCCATTGAGGAGAAAACTGCAAGGATTCCTAAAAAAAAAGGCATGGTAATCAGTTATGTATGCATGTTGAAGAGCATCTCGATGGCTCCTGCATGATGCAGATCCCATGCCTATGTTTGTGGCAGATATGTTCAATGTTTTGGCCCAAAGAACTGGGTCCAATTTCTAAGGATATATGTACAGTGCTCAATGTTTTTTTTTTAAATGGATTTGCTATTAATTTTTTTTGTCTTAGAGTCTTGGTTACTGCTTCTTTTCTGGATTTAACGCCTCTTCTCATTGGCATGGTTTGGTAGTCTCGTAGTTCTTCGATATTGTATTTGCTTAGGTAATTTGTTCTAAAATGGAGCATCTAACAATTATATGGCAATGTACTGTGTCAATCCATCAGGATTTTATGCAAACAAAAAATGGATTACACACAGTTTCAAACCAACGTTCAATTCTATTCGCAATGCAGATAGAACATAGCAATAGCAAATCACAATGTTGTAGCAAAATCGTCATTCTTGTTTCTAGACATGCAATTATTAAGCTTTAATGCTAACAACCCATAATGCAAGAAGTTTAATACTTAAGTTAATATGTTACAATAATGGAAGAATGTATCGAGAACACACTTACACCCACGCGTTGCAATAAAATCTAATCTTCAACAAATCATTTGTTGATAATTACTTGAAAATGATGGTTTTGCAATAATGGGGCTTGCTTGAAACCCATTCACGCTTACGAAAATTTCCCTTTGCCTTTCTATTTTCCCACTCTTTTATCCCCTGTAGTTTCTCTTTCTGGTTACTTATTCATTTTTTTTTTCGAAAATGCCTTGCTGTGCAGGTTGGCGGATTCACACGTTTCGACCAAGTGCTTCTCCTTTGTCTAAATTGCACTTTCCATTGTTCCGTGACCTACAAATAGCAATCTGGCTTTTACGATATGCATATTTACTTATGGACTCCCACATCATACCCTCCTCCATGTTACACATTTTGCACCAAAATGTTCCGATATATACAATTTGACACTCGGGGCCTTACGACTCCTCGAGAATTCGTCACCCTATTTTGAAGCTCGTCCGACCGCTTTCAACACTTGGCAATTTCTTGACATCTCTTTGGCGGATCGTCGAGTTCGTGGGTTCAGGAAATTTAAAATTTCTAGATGTTGTTTCCTGTGCCTACTACCTTAATATTTCTTTCCAAGTATATGCAATATGTATACAACTTATCCAGCAACACACAGAAAAGATCTTGCCAGGAAATGGAATATCTATTGCAGATTTGAATATATTGGACCTTCTTTTCCCTCTTCTATACTCGACCAAATTGTTGTTTCTTTTTCCCCTCTAATCTCTCTTTCGCTTTACTTAGTCGTTTTTCCGAAAATGTGACTCCGACCAACCAGTAGCCATTCGATGCCTAGGAACTTTTTAGATCGCAAATTCCCAGACACCCGGCCTCTCTATTGAACTTCCATTGTTCTGTCGCCTACAAACAACACCCAAACCTCCACCACGGGTTTCAAAATAGGCTAGCAAGGGTTCCCTCATGTATGACTCCCTCATTCCATACTTAGCCACCTTTTGGATCGCGGGTTCTCGGCTCAAAATTGGGCCTCTATTGTTCTGTGTCCTACAAGTACCACCCAGAGTTCCACGATATACAAATTGACAAGAGGATTTTCATACCGACTGGCTCAACATTGCACTTCTATTGTTCTGTGTCCTCCAAACAACACTCAGAGTTATGCGATATACAAATTGACAGACGGACTCCAGGGTTAGCGGGCTCAAGATTGCAATTATTTATGGATGGAAAAGTGATAAAACGAGCCACATACTACATTTGCTTCATAGAGGTTATATTCAAGGGAAAATCATATCCTCTATAGTTCTGTGTCCTACAAACAACACCCAGAGTTTCACACTATACAAATTAACAGACGGACTTGCAGGCTGGCTGGCTAAAAAATCATTTTTTCTGAAAATGCGACTTCGACCAACGAGTAGCCATTCGATGCCTGGGCACTTTTCAGATCGTGAATTCCCAGACACTCAGGCTCTATATGGAACTTCCATCGTTATGTCGCCTGCAAACAACACTCGGACCTCCGCCACGGGTTTCAATATAGGTTGACAAGGATTCCCTCATTTACGACTCCCTCATTCCATACTTAGCCACTTTTTGGATTGCGGGTTCTCGGGCTGGCGGACTCAAAATTGGGCTTCTATTGTTTTGTGTCCTACAAGTAGCACCTAAAGTTCCGCGATATACAAATTGACAGGCGGATTTGTGCACTGGTTGTCTCAACATTTCACTTTTATTGTTCTGTGTCCTCCAAACAACACTTGGAGTTCCGCAATATACAAATTGATAGATGGACTCCAGGGTCGGAGGGCTTAAGATTGCAATGTTTACAGATGAAAAAGTGCTAAAACAAGCCACATACTACATTTGCGTCACAAAAGTTATATTCAAGGGCAAAGCATGTCCTATATAGTTCTGTGTCCTACAAACAACACCCAGAGTTCCGCACTATATAAATTGACAGGCAGACTTGCGGGTTGGTTGGATAAAAAATTGCAATTCTATCATTCTGTGTCCTGCAAACAACACTCGGAGTTTCGCGATATACAAATTGACAGATGAAACATACAACCAAGAACCAAGTAAACTCACAGATCATATTCCTAGTTGTCGTTTTCTGTGCTCGCCACCTTCACACTTCTTTCCAAGTATATATCTTAGCAGGAAATGAGATATTTATTACATATGTGAATATATTAGCCCTTCTTTTCCGTCTATTATGCTTAGCCAAATATCCCTTTCTCTTTTCACTGAACTTTATCTTTCTCGTCACTTACTCATTTTTTCAAAAATGTCTAGCTGCGCAGGTAGGCGAACTTGCTGGTGGACGTTTGCACTCATGCTCTTATATTTCGACACTGACTGACCGCTTCCCTATTCCATACCCAATCACTTATCCGACCATGGATTCCTGGTAGGCGGGCTCTATATTAGACTTCTATTGTTCCATGACCTATGAACAATACCGTGACTTCTACGATATACAAATTTACAACCAGACTCAGATCATATCGTCTTCCGTATTATAGTCTACCTATCATGCCCTCTTCCATTGTACACATTTTGCACTGAAAATTTTTGAGACATAAAATTTAACCGTCGGGTCCTCACGTCTTATGTGGAACTATTTTCACCCTATTTTGAAGCCCATCTATCCGCTTTCCATACTTCGCCATTTCTTCGAATTTCTTTCGCGGATCGTCGGGTTGGTGGGCTCAAGAAATATTCAATTTCTAATTGTTGTTTCTTGTGCCCGTGCCCTTTTTCATTTAGCAGTTACCAATTATATATAAGATCTTATTTCTAAGTATGCAATTAGCAAGCGTTAATGCTAAACCAAGATTTGAGGAATTTCTGGATGGTTATATTATCCCTTCCGACTGTTAATTTCAAACATCATGGAATGACATTTGTGCATCGTTGGGTTGGTCCGTTCACGAAATCTTCAATCCTCGATTCCAAAAACGAGTATGACCGACCATTTCTCTATTCCATACTTAGCCACTTTCCCATAATTCTGCAAATATACAAACCGATAGTTGAACTGCCCCATCATGCTCTCTTTCATTTTACACGTTTTGCAGTAAAAAATTCTGATACATAAAATTTGACTGTGGGACACTCGCCTCTCCTAAGTATCCCCCGTAACCCTATTTTGAATCCCTTCTGACTACATTTCAGACCTTTCCATTTGTTCCTTTCTCTCCCTCGTCTCCGTGACCTTGGCACTTGTCTATAATAAAAAAAATGTTTTTTTTTTTTTATATAGTACATTTTGTACTGAAAAATTTCGAGACATACAATTTGACCGTCAGGTCCTCACGTATTCCATGGAACTATTGTCACCCCATTTTGAAGCGCGTCCATCCGCTTTCCATACTTTGCCATTTCTTCGGATTTCTTCCATGGATCGTCGAGTTGGCGGGTTCAAGAAATATCCAATTCCTAATCATTGTTTTCTGTGCCCATGCCCTTTTGCAATTAGCAATTACCAATTATATATAAGATCTTATTTCTAAGTATGCAATTAGCAAGCATTAATGCTAAACTAGGATTTGAGGAAATCTCCAATTAATACGCATAAAACCAAAATTTCTGGATGGTTATATTATCCCTTCCGAGTGTTAATTTCAAACATCATGGAATGTCAGTTGCGCATCGTCGGGTTGGTCCGTTCACGAAATATTCAATCTTCGATTCTGAAAACGAGTCCGACCAACCTTTCCCTATTTCATACTTAGCCACTTTCTTGGAATTTCGCAAATATACAAACCATCCACTGAACTGCCCCATCATGCTCTCTTCCGTTTTACATGTTTTGCAATAAAAAAATTCGATACATAAAATTTGACCGTGGGACACTCGCCTCTCCTGAGTATCCCCCGTAACCCTATTTTGAATCCCGTCCGACTGCTTTTCAGACCTTGCCATTCGTTCCTTGCTCTCCCCCGTCTCCGTCACCTTCCCACTTGTCTATAATAAAAAAAATGTTTATATATATATATATATATATCTTGTTTCTAAATATGNTACTGACATTTAATTCTAACAACTCATCGTGCATGAAACATATAGATTGTCATTGATGGGCGAAAGGCTCGAGGAGATCTCCTATTAATACGCATTAAACCAAGAGTTTCGAGGGGTTATATTATCCCTTCCGAGTGTTGATTTCAAAATCATGAAATGTTGTTCGCACATTGTCGGCTTGGCACGTTCGTGAAACCTCCAATCCTTAATTGCTCTTCGCCATACCCGCCACTTTGCACTTCTAAATATGCAATAAGTAAGCTTTACTGCTATTAGTTCATCATGCACCACCCATACAGATTTTCATTAATCAACGAAAGGCTCGAGGAGCATTCCCATTCATAAGCATTTAACCAAGATTTTGCAGAGAGTTATATTATCAGCTCCAACTGTTCATTTCAACCATGGTCTAGAGCAAACCAACATTCTCATAAACCTATGGCATAAGCTCGACAACAGTTCTATGGAGATACATTGAACATCTTCGGGCGCGAGGACCAGAAATTCCAGTGGTCCAGGGCATATTCTTATTACTCAATCCCTGCTGCCCAGAACAAAGTAGTTTGGACCTCTGGGATTGCTTGTGCAGGCTATGTCCTTGAAGTATTTGATTGTAAGGAGCTGATCTCTTGGTGCGCTGATAAATTTATTTAAGACAAAAAAATTATTCCACTGCAGGACCACTCTTCTGTTTCTTTGTCACCTCAGGTCTTCCGCCAGATGTTAATATTCCTGTAGCCAACATTGACGTTCAAGGGAGAAGATTCCAAACAATTCCTAGAAAATCATAATAATGGGTTGGACCTCTTGCCCCATTTATTGGAAAACCCGATTGTAGTTCCTAAAGATATCACAATATTGCAGGTTAGTTCATTTAGAAATCCATTCCGCGGAATTGCCTGACTATTTGCAAGAATAACAGGACATGAGTACACAACAACTATTTCCCGAATGGCTCTTTATATTTTGTATTTCACAGTTAAGGAACAAGCCATTTTTTATTGGGGAAAGTTAATTTCCCATGAAATCTGTTCCCAACTGTCAAGCTTCAAAAGGGAAAAGAAATTTTATATGTCATCCTACTTAGTTTTTGTGATAGCACATTGCTGCCAGTTTCCAGAACTGTCTTTGTCCAAGAATGTAAACTAGGAATTTGACCTAGTAACATTCTGGTACTAGGCCTTGTGGATGCACAAGGCCTCCCACTATTTTTATGAGGTTTTTAATGGCTTCGTGTCTGTTTTCAAAGTTTTGTTGTTAGTAGAAGATGCTCCCCGCATATTTGAACAGGCAACTAGTTTTTTGGACAGGAAGGGGAGACTTGAACATTTCGATAATTACACTGTGATAAGGATTTTTGGCTCCAGGGAAAAACTTGCTCTCGTTCCATGTCACATTATGGACATAATGTTTGCTGTAGAAGTAGCACGACAATACAACTACTCGTTGCATCTATTCCAAGAGAAGAGAAAAAAAAAGTTCATTCCTCTACCTTGAAAAGTCGGGAACTTTGTGTTGAAGAATGTCAACAAAATTGACGAATTCACAGCACATTCTAGCAACTTGAACCTGAGATATGCCGAAAGCCTAAGAGGTTTCGACCCCGATAAAATTTTTCTACAACATTTACAAATACTTGGCTTCGACAATTGTTTTTTCAAAAAACACCTGACCAAAAACAAAGACACTGGCAGAAATGCTCCTACTTCTGATGCCGACGACCTAGACACACTGCAAAGCAACACTAAATTGTACAGACAACAGGGAAAAGGCCCCGATGACAAGAGTGTTCAATCGACGAATAACACTCCAAAAAGTACGACATCACAGAGCATCGCTCTAAAGACCCACCACAACAACAAAGCAACTTAGAGTTCTTTAAACGAAGGAGGAGATAACAACCCTCCTCACTCTAAAATTGATAGTTCTCACAAGCTTCTGGTAGACAAGAAGAGAAAAAAAAATGTGGGACAAGCAGAAGAGCTCGAAATTCAGAGTGAGAACATGGAACTTGAGCCTGGTCTCGATAGAGTAATCCTCTACCTTGATCATCCCGGAGATGCCATCCAGCATAGTCATCCAATGGACATATCTGATATCGAAAATTTTGACGAAGATGAATCCTTCGTGTTCCAGAGCATTGTTTTTGATAGCCAGTCCAAAAAATTGATTATTGAAAAAAAAATGTAAAAAATAAGAAAGGAAAATCTCGTTCAGAGGTTACCCTTGCAAACATGCGACCGTCCCAAATCTGTCAACTTCACATAGCGAGTGGAGATGCACTTCATGATTCCATTAGCGGCATCGAGGCCTAGAATGGCAGACTGAAGGAACTAGTCAAGGAATTGGAAGTCTTGATTCCTATGCCATTGCTTGCCAATCCTTTGGCAATAGCCATACCTGCCACCACTGCAAGCAAGTTAAAAGGATCCTCCAGCCTCCTGGCATCCTGTAGAGGAAATGTGGAAAACAATATCAAGAAAAGAATGGAACTGGTTACTGAGGTGTGGGAAACATCACAAACCATGACTTCCCTTGGAACCAGGGCACACAGTTTGCTCGAACATTTGCAGGCGAAGTTAAAAGATAAAGAACTTTTCTATTTAAACACGATCCTTCCTTTTGGCACCATTGTCAACAACATGACAGAAACAAGAAGAAGACAACAAGATCTTCCATCCAAAAACCAGATCGGTCAATTAAATGCATGTTGGAAAGAAAAAGTGAAGAACTTGCATCTCATTGTTCAGTCATTTGAACAAGCCATATCAAAGAAAGAAAAATTATTCACAAGGTTGTCCAGAATAAACTTATCTAGAAGGACCAATGACTTCCAAGATACCAACTTAATTGTCAACTCCTTGTCCTTAACTAGGAAAAACTTCGATAAACAAGTTGATATGTTTAAGGCGTTGTATTTGGAAAAGTTTTACACCATCCTTGAATATGGTCAAGATCACGTCAACGACTAGCTAGTCGACTATTCAGTACAGAATGAGGAAATTGATCAGGCTATGCGTAATATTTCTATCGACTTCGGGGAATTAGAAAATGAACTTTTCAACATAAAAATCTAGAACAAGATCAACGTCGCCCTAATGAGAAGCTACATTAAAGAATGGCTCGAAAGGGAATTGAAGCAGGCCATCGACGAAAGGCAATAAGCAGTTTCCACGATTCCAGCAGTCATTGACGATATCAATGAAAATTCTTCCACAAGAAAATAGCAAAAGGGGCCATATGTACCATCACTATAAGTCTACTGATCGCATCCTGCTTTATTTATCAACCCAGTTATTCCACTTTTTAAAATAGAGATGTCTAGCCAAAGACTGATACCTTTCAAAAAAAAATTCTAGGTATTGCACTCTATCGTTGCCCATTTCTTCTTTCTACAGTCTTGTTTCTTGTACATATTTCTATTATGGTCCGTGGGAGCCCCAATCTCAGTCTATATGACAAACACAATGAAATTTCCAGGAATATGTAATAGACTTTTATTTTTTGATATATTTCAAATAAAACTGTTTTTTTTATCTCCTTTTATATTTATGTCCTCATACATTTTTATCTTTCATGAGTCTATATGACAAACTAAACTATTTTTTTATCTCCTTTCATATTTGTGTCATCAATTTTTTTTATCTTCCACTATGCACAAATTGTATTATGTTCTATGCTTTCAATTGATATATTCCAAATAAAACCGTTTTTTTTTTCTCCTTTTATATTTATGTCCTCATACATTTTTATCTTTCACTAGTCTATATGACAAATGCATTTAAATTTCCAGGAACTTGTAACCTATTTCATATATTTCAAAGTAAACTGTTTTTTTTATCTCCTTTCATATTTGTGTAGTCATAAATTTTCATCTTCCACTATGCACAAATTGTATTATGTTCTATGCTTTCAAAAAAATAAATGGGGGATCTAGAGGCCACATGTCATTTACTGCATGGATACCACACCACCTGTGCTTCATGCTGCTACTTTTTCCTATCCCAATTCAATCCGACAGGACTACGCTACCACACGACTTTGTTTAAGTTTAAAATTGTATTTCTATATGAAAAAATATTTTAAAAATAAGTGTTTATTAATTACCATATTTTTTTTAACTAAAAGAAATATAAATAATGTTATATTAATAAAGTAAATCTAGTTAAATATAAAAATATTTAATTTCAAGACAAATTACATATATAAGATATCTAATTTCAAAACATATAATTTCAAGCCTAATTACAAATCTCTAAAAGAAAAAAAATTACACTATTTAATTCCAAGACAATTTATAAATATTTATAAATACACAATGAAATATTTTGTTTAGTGAAAAATTAGAAATCTAATGAAGATCTTATTTCTACAGCAAGGCAAGCTACAAGTGTGTAAAAAATATATATTTAATTATAAGACAATTTACAAATTTGAAAATAAAGATATTTAATTTTAGAATAAATTACAATTGCTAAAATAAATATATTTAATTAAGGGCAAATTACAAATCTCCAAATAAAAATATTTTATTCCAAAGCAAATTATAGATGTAAAAATAAAGATGTAAGGATATTTAATTGTATAAGAAATTACAAATGTCAAAATAAATATTTTTAATAGGAGGGATCACAAATCTAAAAGTGATTCCATAATTTAAGGGAAAAAATCAAATCTTGCCTAGTGAAAAACTCCTTATTCTGCATCATTAAATTCAATTTATTTAAAAATGGTAAAATTTAACCTTGCCTAGCAAAAAAACTATTTATTCTTTATCATTAAATCCAATCTATTTGAATTTTTTTTTAATTAATTTATGTATACATCCATTATAAAATCGTTTAATATTTCTAATTGAAAAATATAAATTAAACAATAAATTTTGATTAACTTATACATACAACCATTATAAAACCATTTAATACTTTTAATTGGAAAATATAAATTAAGCTTTAATTTATTTATATGTATAAAAGTTACCAAATTATTTAATATAATTTTTTTAAAACAATGACACATTTTAAAATAATATCATAATCTTCACTTCTTATCATTTCTTACCTATAAATTCAATTCTTCTTATCATTCCTTACTCATAAATTCAAATCCTTTAAACACTATAATGACAAAAATTATATACTTAATACAACTTATGATTTAATTATAATAATAAATAATAAAATATATATATTATTTTTAATTATAATTTAATTAAATACAAATATTTAATTATATTTATAAAAAAATATAGGAATAAAATATATAATTTGAAAAATGTTGGATGATCACCATACTCATCCAAAAATTCTATATTAATTTTTTTTTTTACTTTTAATTTGGACTTTTCAAAAATTGTTATAAAATTTTATATTTCATATGATAGTAAAATTGATTATGATAAACCTCTAAATTAGAAGTATCACAAAGAGTTAGTTAACCACCAACCACACTTAGCATGCATAATGTATACACAATGCATAATGTATAATAAAGTAGGGTATTAACACTTTAGTGAGTGAAAATATTAGTTTTATATAAATTATGAGTAAAGTGAAAATCCTATAAAATGTACTTTATTTGAAAAATTATATGATATTGTTTTTTAAAGAATGAAAAATTTAACATAATCTCCTCACTTA
>SNQJ01S0023206.1:67780-80753 GCA_010110895.2 Picea sitchensis | reverse complement strand
TTAAAATTTAAATTTTTACCTCATTTGAAAAAACAATACAATATTAGATTTTAACATATATTATAATACAATATTACATTATATTGCATTACATTATATTAGTTTTTTTGTGGTCTTGTCTTTTCTCATTAATTTAAGGTTTGAAAATACGTGAAGGCCGCAATAACACTATCAAGTTATTGACCAATGAAAAGTTAAAAAAATACTATTTTTGTTTTTAAAAAAAATAATTTTTTTTGATTGTTATGTTGAACATTTAAATTGATATAAATTTTCAAGTCAACACAAAA
This sequence comes from Picea sitchensis, assembly GCA_010110895.2. NCBI lineage: Eukaryota > Viridiplantae > Streptophyta > Pinopsida > Pinales > Pinaceae > Picea > Picea sitchensis. The sequence continues at coordinate 80,463 of SNQJ01S0023206.1, read as the reverse complement.
CTAATATGAAAGTCAATGCTAACTCATTACTATATACTACCTTCGGCAGTACAATAAGAGACATATAATAATAATAATATATTGTTCGAATAGAAAATTGTTAATGATCGAGACTAAAACACTTGTACAAGATAAATGAGCCTTTTCCAATAAACTTGATACTACTTTATAATCATTGTTTTGCAATTTTATAATGCGTTCAAATGCTGGATAATATATTAATCTTCCCTTTCAGATATTTATTATTTAATCACTTCTAAAATAATTAATTAAAAAATGAATTATAAACATTTATCACATCTTATTAATAATCAGTGTAATGAAATTTATAGTTACTTTATGTTAAACAAAGTTTTACAAACAATTTTTTTTTATAATTACTCTATATTTAAATATTTAAACATAATATTTAGAAAATTAGAAAAATAGCAGCCTCTAAATCTCGATCTTGACCAAATTAATTAATAGTAGATTGGTGGGGTAGCTTGACATATCTTTTGTGGGACTACCAAGTTTTGATAGGAGTCGGTGCATTTTGACGAGTCATCTTTGGAGACTATATGTCTACAAGCCTAAAAGGAAATAATTTAGCGACAAACACATAGATGCAAACTACAAGTAGAAATTGAGAGACCCTAAAGGATAAACTTTATCTACCCAAGAAACAAGAGAAAGGATCACCAACAATAATGTGTTCTCTGAGGTTTGCTCAATATCTGCCCTGTGAAATGAAAAATAAGGAACCGAATCCCGGAGATTCGAACTTTGAACCACCTCAAAGATTTAAGCTCTGAAAATAAAATAAGTATCAACACAAACTTAGAACATTGCAACCTACCCTTCAACCATCCCACCTTAAAATTACCTGAAGAAAATGAAAGAAGTGAAGCAAAACCCTACCTCGTAGTCAAACATTGTTCATAAGCGGAATCACAGGTTAATGGCCAATTTCATATAGAAGGCACCAAAAATTAATCTTGTACTTGACTGGGCATCCTAAATAAAAATAACAATTAAAACAACAATATTTGACCGGCTCCCTCGACGTGCAATTAAACCTTTGGGATATGATCCAAAATTAGCAGTTGTGGAAGAGGAGGAAGCGCCTTCCGAAGTTGCACGAGGAGATCTCTGATTTTCCACTTCAATTTCAATTTCAGAGTGTCTTTGGGGAATTGAGGATGCAAACGTTGGGTGTGTCATTGCCAATTGTTATATGATAATACAAACATAAAGAGAAGGATAAATTGTGTGCCGCGAAAATATGGATGGTCGATGCAAAGGGAAGAAATGAGTTAAGGAGCTTCTGAGGAGCGGAGAAATTGCAACGAGAATAAAGTGGGGAAGTGTAGAGATTACAAAAACCCTTCTCAGATGCTCTAGATAATAAAATAAAATATAATATTTTCATTGTAACTCAACGAGCATAGTTTCCATCCATGAACCACGTCAATCTTATCCCTTTGCATTTGGAATGATGTACAGGCTGGAATATTTATCTCTTTGCATGTCGGGTCGATCTTGCAGTGCAACTTGACCTGCATCCATCTACTCAAAGGACAAAATGGTCACCTCCACCTTTCACATGTCTCATCTTAAGCAGTGTATGGGACAAAGATGATAAGGATAGCTGTTTTGGAAAGGTTGTTTGGGAAAACCTGTCAACTAGTTGACAGGTATTCAACAAAACCTATCCCTAAGATATGCCTTCGGCATAAAGATATGCCTTCAACATAATTATACCTGCCGCTAGGCAAAGTATATATTTATACCTCCAGTTAGGCAGAGTATATAGAAATCGATTCACATTTTGACTCACCATAAATTTCTCCATATCTTCGAAAGTTTTACATTAGCACATTTTTTTTAAAGATTAATATATAGTTGTTTATTCCATTATTTTTTAAGTTTTTTAAAAGATTAATATGTATTTGGTTATTCTATTATTCGTTTAGATATTTCGCGGACGCTGACTGCAATGTAATCGTTCTTTTCTGATATCACCTATGCATCCATTATAGAGAAATACCTCTACAAAACTGTTATTTTCCGACCCTTTTTGGTTCCTCCCCTAAATGTGTTCATCGATAATCTCCTCAGCTAACGCGTGGAATTCTCTGTGGAATTCCCCTGATGCCCTGCAAATCCAACCACACCACAGAGTTTACCCATTGATTCAGTTGAATATCCATTAGTAGATCCTCCATTTACACATCCCCTTTATTCAGATTTCAGTATGTGAGCATCGTTCTTGGAATTCACTATTATTCCCTTGCACTAGTTTGGTTGGGGCGTTGTCGAATCTGAAAGTGCAAACATGGGATTCCGAAAATATACAAAATTGTGAAAATCATATTTGACCTCGGGAGTGGTAACCCATGAAATAAATAAAGATAGACCAAGCCCTCCTTCACGAGGCCCGGTAACTATAAATAGATATAACAACCACAGATCCTACTGTACATATGGAAATACCCACATTAATAGCAGGTTGGATCCCGACATAGATAGGCATCATGATGCCCGCTGGGCTCATCACATAAAGATTAATAATTAAAAAATATATATATTTAAAAGGTAAAATTAAAGAATGATTTTTTTTCCCAAATAACAATTTTAATTACTTATTCCCTATTCTTTAGTAAATTGAAAACATAATTATTTTTTCAACTGAGTGTGATTTTTTTTAATCCTTTACCTCAAATATTAAGAAATCAAAAGAAAAAAAATAGGTATTATCATTGTAAAAATTAACTATTAAGGAGAGCTCAAATATTAATTAAGAAATCAAAATAAAAAGTAGGTATTATCATTTTAAAAACTAACTATTAATATTAACAAGAGAGCCTCTTCATATTGACAAGTTTGGTCCATTTCTCAATTTCCTGCCAAATGGAGCGAATCATAGCAGACACCTCGTCCTCTCGCAGCTACTGGAAGGACTCAATTCTCCTGATAGTAAGTAGTTCTAACACGAATATTTTTTTCATCTACCTCCAATAATCTTCATATGAAAAATTGTAGAACAAGTACTTTCCTGCCGCTAATTTGGGTTTGTCGGCAGAGAGCAGATCATGAGTTTTGACAAAGTGTTTGGATATCTCGGGAAAAGAAACCATGAAACAGACGGAGCCGAAGCCCAGAAACATAATGGGACCATATGTGTCCACAAGGTCTTTTAGAGAATGATGAGGAATCTCTCCTAACATGTGGATATTCTTGATGATGGGCCATGGAAACAGTCATAACAGCAACTTTGGATTGCTTGCTCTCTTCGTTTTCAAAGAGTATTTGCAAAAGAAGATGATGAACAAAACTAGTATTGCCAATCCTGTTGTGATAGTTTGCTAAACATGTAATAAATGTCTCTTCTAAATCCATTTTTCTCCCCAACTTCATTCAAAGTCAGAATATAGGACGCATTTATGGACAATAAGTGTATGATCATATAGAAGCCTTATCCTCAACTTGACAATTCATGGTTGAAACGATAACTTCCAGAGAGTTTGAGTTTGTGTGGAGGAGAACCGTTGGGATACAATAATTGGCATGTGTTTGATTGATCATAGAGTTGTATTCAACTTTTGTAAAATCAAGGTGGCATTTGCAAATGTGAAACCCCTTATGGTATTTACAAAACCATTAATTCAAATGATTGTAGTAGGTTAAATGTTCTATATATATATATATAACATTTAACATTTAACCTCAAGGGTCTTATTTATACTAAAACTACTAGGTTGCCGGTTGACTGAAACTGGCAACTGCCTGTCATAAAGAAAGATTCCTTTCAAGTGGATGGGACAACTGGTGGACTCCAGTTGTTATCTCGTCCCTCCGAGGCTCGGCCATACGGGGACCCATACCAACTTTATGGAAAGACTCGACATAAAGTAAAAATAGTGACACAAAGTGGAGTTCAGCTGGAACCCACGAAACAGACGAGACACCACTATCGGCCCGTTAGACATGAATAGAATCTAATTATTACAAGATTGGATGGTGCATCATGCTTCCATGCTATTGATTATGTTATGTTCAGTGATAGAATCAAATGAGTCACCACTATCATTACTGTCGTAATTGAAATGACTACTTGGTGGTGAACCAAAGTAATCTGAGAAAGGTGGTAAACCATTGAAACACTTGTAGAATCGTGAACCTTGCATAGCAGGAATTAAGTCTTCTTATGGAACACAAAGATCTCCATAGTAATCACTGAAGACTTTATAGCCCTGGGGAGATGGTGGTTCAGAATCGTCATAAAGTAGTTTGTTGCCTTGGAAAGATAGGTTGAAGATGAACTAGGCATTATAATGAGCAACTTCCTATACTTCTGATTGTAACCAATATTTGAAAGCATCTTTACTACTTCCAAAAAATAAGACGTCTCGTGGACAATATTTCCAGAGTAGGATTAATAACCAACCAGACCACCATATCTGATTTTCCTTGAAAGTTTCACAATCAAACAAGATCCAATAGGAACTAGCAAATCTAGCTTGGATCATAATAGCACAATAATCCTCAAAAGTAATACAAGGGGTATACAGATATATGTATCTGTTTCCTTGCATAGGACCTCCTGTAATAGTTCATCTAGACAATTTATGGCTTTGTACTAAGTAGCTATTATTAGGAATACAATGATTATTGGCTTGTATCCATTTTTCCAGGATATTCTTACAAAGAGGACTGGATTTTATACAATATTGTAGGCATTCAAAACAATAGCAATATTTACATTTGTCACAAATCAGGACCCATTTGAATCCTGCGGGTGCATCTGGAGCTGTCAAGGAGGATGAAGCCATTTGTTGATTTCTCTTATAGTTGGGGCTGCTTCTCTAGTAAGCAGATCTTCAATGCAATTTTCTTTCCCTAGCTTATAATGGATATCAAAGTCAAAACCGTCAAGCCATAAACTCCCTCTCAAGATCCTGTTATTGCCTTATTCCAAGAGACGTTGATTAGTTAACATACCTTTCATATGTTTTAAATTAGTTCTTACAATAAAATGAATATGCTTTAAGAATAGTCTAAATTTCTTTATCCCATTTTTAACAACAATAATTTCTTTGTGAGATGAGGGATATTTAGACTCTGTGTCTAAGAAACATCCAGATGTGTATATGCAAACTTATTCTAGCTTTGGGCCATTCTTTTGCAATAGAACTGTTGCCCATGTTTCATTTGATGCATCGGTTTCAAGTATCAATTACAATGTAATGTATGGGAGGTGTAGTCTTGGCAAATCTTGGATTTTCCGCTTTATAATTTGCACAGCTGTAGTCATCTTGTTATTCCATGGTAAAGTCTCTTTTAATCTTTTCTGTAGAATCCTTACATCCTTAGCTTGATTCTCGTAGAACTGATGGATGTAATTGAGACAACCAAGAAATCTGTGTAGTTGTTTCTGCTCCAGAATTTCATCAAGGAACTTTGAGAGTTTTTTCAGAACATGATCTTGAAGTTCAATAGATCCTCTTGATAGGATCAAACCCAGATATTCAATCTTTGTCTTTGCCCAACATAGTTTTGATTTACTCAAAACTAGACCATGTTTGAACAGGAGATCAAATACTTCTTTAAGATGCGAATGGTGTGACCTGGCATCTAAAGAACAAACAAACAAATCATCAATGTATACAATAACAAAAGGTAATTGCTTAAATATATCATCCATCCTTTTCTGAAATTCCGATGGGGCGTTTTTCAATCCGAATGGCATGACTCTCCACTGGTATTGTCCATGAGGCACAACAAATGTTGTTTTGTACCTATCTTGAGGAATAATACCAATTTGCCAAAAGCCGCTCTTGAGATCGAACTTGCTGAATATATTGCATTTGTCAATCTTGGCAAACAATAGTTCTTTTGATGGAAGAGGAAATCTGATAGGGAGTAGAGCTTGGTTAAGAGCTCTGTAATTTATTACCATTATGGGTTTTCCTCTTTTCTTCTCACTATGTTTGTTGACATAAAATGCTGGATATACCCAAGGGCTCCTACTAGGTTCTATCAACTTTCTTTGCAATAATTCTTTGATCTCATTCTGGCAGTACTATGCTTATGTTGGAGACATATGATTTGCAGAGGCTTTTTGTGGCTTCGCTGTATAGCCTTCTTTGTAGGGAAAACTTACAAAGTATTGCTCTTTGGTCCAAAAGGTGTCAGGATAATCATAAGTACATTATTTTTCTATTTTGTCTTTAATATCTTTGATTATATCAATACCATGTTTTTCAGCATTGTTGACAATCTTTTGTATTCGAACTAGTTTTTCTGCAGACTTCTCAACTTGTGGGAGAGGTTTAGTGTTACCAATCCTGGTGTCATAGGATGACTTACTTGGAATGGATATTGTTTTACCTAAAATAGTGAACTGTACAAAATTTTTACCTATAGTGAAAGGTAGGCATCTATTTACAAAATCTCGACCCAAAAGAACATATGCACCTGTGTCAAAGCAATAGAGATTTATTGGTACTTTGGCTCCTTAAACTATAATGGGAAAATCTGGGGCAAAAGACTGTATTTTTATCTCAGTCTTGTTTACTTCTCTAAAAACAATATTTATGGGCTGCCAATAGTACGAGGGAATTGCACCATACTTTGCACAAGAATTCATTGCTCCAGTGTCTAGCTGAGCATCAAGAGTATAGGTCATATATCCTGATACTTTAATGTCTATGGAGATGATGAGTCTATCTTCGAATCCATTTATCTATTTAAATGTACTGGCCTCAGCATATTGGTCAAGCGTGTCATTATCTGAATCAAACATTTCTCTTTCTCTTTGTGCATTCGTTTGTGTTCTGAGAAAGTTTAATTCTTCTTTTTCTAATTTCAAAGCTTTCCATATTTCTTTAACTAATGCTTCTTTTCCTTTGATTGATTCTTCTAGATCTTGGATGGTCTTTTCTAGTGAATCATCTGTATACTCTTCAACTTCTTCTATCTCTTCTAGATGCTTTTTTGTTTGTTTGAAATCAAAGCTTTTCCTATAGCTTGTATGTCTTGAGGCTGTAGGATGAGATCTATTAAAAGATGAATCTGTAGGAGTATAATGTTGTATATTCACCACGCTTGGCTGCTGGTGTTTTGCAAGTTGAGAATTGATGGAGGATAGTTTAGCATTCAACCTTTTAGAAAGATAAAAGTGACCGGGGGTCAGTTGAGACAGTTTATTTTGGATTACCGATTGACGGTGACTCAGTGAGGGAATATCATCTTCAGGGGAAAACATTTTGATATCTAAAAAATTTAATGATTCTGAAACTGTAGAGATTTTAGAATTGTCAGAATCATAATTGAAATCGTGGGGAGAATCCGAATCATCTTTAATTAGTGATAAATATTCACCATCTGAACGGTTAGAAACAAGTTCCCATTCTGCTGAATCATATCCTGTTTGGAATAAGTCCATTATCTTGTGTTGGAACCTGGATTTCTTCCGCAGACGACACTATGAAGCCCAGTGGCCAAACTTTTTGCAGATAACATGTTGTTTTTGCAGCTTGTGTAGGGCTATGCCGGCGTTTGAAAAAGGCTTTCTTTGGTCCTGGTTTGTGATTGCTAAATCTTTTAGGAAACCTTTTCTTGAAAGGCTTATTTTTTGATTTGCATTTGAAACAACCATAGTCTATTTTATAGGATTCTTTCTTCCCTTGCTTTGGTTTGCAACCAAAGTGATATGTTTCTGCGAACACATCGCAGATGCTGGAGTCAAACCCTAATTGTTTCTTAACTGATTTATTTGTTTGTCTTCTCAGACATTCTTTTTGTAGGGTTGTGACTATATGTTCATGTAGACCTGCTAGAGAGAGTTCTTCTAAATCAATATTTAGTGTTTCGAGACGTTCTCTAACAATATCTGGAATCTTTCCAGGCATAGCGGAAAGGTATTTTCTTAAGTATATATATATATATATATATAGGGAATATTTTTCAGTGATATTTGCACGTTTGTTTGAAATCTGGCGAGTAATTGTCATCCACAAATGTAAGTGGTTATTTATGTAGAATTCTGGTGTCCCAAGGGTTTTTAGCACATTGAATCCATTTTTGTATTCAAAAAAGCAATTTAAACAACAAAAAATTGTGATTTCATGCAAATTTAAATTGTCGGATTTCGACAACACCCAAACTATTTTTCTTGTGCTGCAGTAGCTCACAAAACCACTAATTGAAATGAGTGTCATAGTTAAACTACGAATTCAACATTGAAAATACATGCTATTTTATTTTTTCACTGAACATATAAAGTAAGGCATATTAAATGCAAACCAAATCATTTTTCAAACTTAAATTTGGCTTAAAGGTTTTTCGATAGGAAAATCTTGTTTTCTTTATGTAAATTCAATTTTTATAAGTTGGTTAGTTCATTTCAAATATAAAAAATGAGAAAGTAAATAAACATGGGATATGTAAGTTTTGGAAGTTAATCATAACATGATTGAACTTTTCTGGAAGTAATACTAATATGCTTATTCTAACATGCTTGTCATTAGCACAATGTCCCACCTCCACACACCTACAAGATTTCTCTAGCAGGTAAGCATAGGGTTTTAATGTTGGAGCAACTTTAACTACTCCTTTTTCTCCCATTTAAATTTTTTTGAAACTTATGAGGTCGGCTTTGTGTTTCCTATCAAACTGCTCCATGTGTCCTATTAGTGAGGTCATTGCCAAAAGCAAAACAAAAGCAACATTATCAACCCTTTGAATCTATGGTGGCGAATATCCACCCTGTTATGCATTAAATGTTGTGGCGAGTGGTGCATAGGCAATTCAGATCCGACAACCTATATACAACTCGCTGCAACATTTAATGTTGTGTAGTAGGGTGGATATTATTCACCCTGATTCTATCTATGATGGTATGGTGGCAGACTTGAAATGGTTGTTGGATTACTGAGAGGGGGGGTGAATCAATAATAGAGCAACATAACCATTTTTCTCTTTAAAATACAAGTGTTATATCAATGTAGCATTATCATCCAATAGTTATAGAGTAAATACAAATGAACAAATGAGCAATCACAAACATACACAGTACACTAGTGTTTTTACATGGAAACCCAAAGCAGGAGAAAACCACATAATGTTTTTTCTTATATTTCTTGAAGAATTACATTCATTGGAAGCACCAACTTCCTTTGTTTTCCAACTGGAACTGGAAGGAGGCTCTAACCCCCTAGTTTATCAGGCTACAACCTAAGGGAAGCTTCAACTCCCTAATTCTCTGGCTACAGCCAGAAGGAGGATACAACCCCCTAAGTTCTCCGGCTACAATCGGAAGGTGGCTACAACCACCTGTCCTTGCCCCGTCCAACCACCCTGAAATATAAATGCGAAGTGTAGACAACCTGCCACTGTGACTGAATCAACCACTGCCATTGTCAACCTGTACCAATCAACCTGCACCAAACAACTTGTACCAATAACCTGAACCAACATGTACCATGGATTAACCATGCATCAACTGCACATGAACTATGACTCATCAAGATGTGCCAACATCATTAACTATACACCTCATGTATGTTCCAACTCATCAACTACTTGTCTCAACCATGTACCCAACATGTACCTCAACCATATACCAAAGACATACACTAATATAACCATAAAAAATTCATCACTCTATCCATAAACCAAATACCATAAACCCTTACATCAAACCATGTGCCACAACCTCATTTTTATGTAGCATCAATCTAAACCAACAACTTCAACAACACATTACAACCAAAAGACCAATACTCATATGCCAAATACCAACAACAAAATACCAACTGTATCCCTCAACAAATATGATATATGCAACAATACTGAACATCCAATACCATCTCAAAAGATGAACCCTAGCTCACAAAACATACCTCAAACAAGATGTGCCATATCTCTCATAAATAGACACCAACCATGTTGTTGCCGTGATTTTTCTGCAGGACTTTTTCTTCCATGAATTTTCTGCCGCGATTTTTCTGTCGCACTTTTTCTGCCGCGATTTTTTTGTCACACTTTTTCTGCCTAGTTTTCCTAACGCACTTTTTTTGCCACACTTTTTCTACCGCAGTTTTCCTGCTACACTTTTTCTGACGTACTTTTCCTGCTGCACTTTTTTTGTTGCATTTTTTCTCTATCAATAATACCTGCCCAAATAAGCTTTCACAAAAATAGATATTCAATGATATTCAAGTGTGTTTTGAATGAGAGAGACTTGCCTCTTATATATACTTTCATGTAGCTTCCTCAAGAGGTTACCTTTTAACCATCTTAACCCACTTTCCTTATTTTAGGGTTAACCCACTTCTAACCACTTGTCCACTTAGTAATTTCTCCATTAACTTTATTATTTAAATAATTTATTTTGTATCCACTTTTACTANAATATAACCATAAAAAATTCATCACTCTATCCATAAACCAAATACCATAAACCCTTACATCAAACCATGTGCCACAACCTCATTTTTATGTAGCATCAATCTAAACCAACAACTTCAACAACACATTACAACCAAAAGACCAATACTCATATGCCAAATACCAACAACAAAATACCAACTGTATCCCTCAACAAATATGATATATGCAACAATACTGAACATCCAATACCATCTCAAAAGATGAACCCTAGCTCACAAAACATACCTCAAACAAGATGTGCCATATCTCTCATAAATAGACACCAACCATGTTGTTGCCGTGATTTTTCTGCAGGACTTTTTCTTCCATGAATTTTCTGCCGCGATTTTTCTGTCGCACTTTTTCTGCCGCGATTTTTTTGTCACACTTTTTCTGCCTAGTTTTCCTAACGCACTTTTTTTGCCACACTTTTTCTACCGCAGTTTTCCTGCTACACTTTTTCTGACGTACTTTTCCTGCTGCACTTTTTTTGTTGCATTTTTTCTCTATCAATAATACCTGCCCAAATAAGCTTTCACAAAAATAGATATTCAATGATATTCAAGTGTGTTTTGAATGAGAGAGACTTGCCTCTTATATATACTTTCATGTAGCTTCCTCAAGAGGTTACCTTTTAACCATCTTAACCCACTTTCCTTATTTTAGGGTTAACCCACTTCTAACCACTTGTCCACTTAGTAATTTCTCCATTAACTTTATTATTTAAATAATTTATTTTGTATCCACTTTTACTAATAGTACACTCATCACTTCACTTTATTATTTACGTTCTAAAATATTTTAAACCACTTTCCTTATTTTAGGGAGTTCTCCATTAACTTTATTATTTAAATGATTTCTTTTGCAAACACTTTGACTACTTTGACGTTTTGGGGCTTCTAGATGACTCATGAGGGTTCTCTAACTTTACATGGCCATAACTCTCTAATCGTGAGGAGTTATGTGACGTTCCACATACTACCAGAAATGGAATGACATGTACTATCCATCTAGAATAGTCTTACCTGCAAATATATCAAAAATCATACCATTATCCATCAAACAAACTTGGGTCCATTACCCAAACCTTTGTGCTACCAAAATTCTCTACTAGACTTTCTTCAAGGGTTGTTATTAATGACAACCAACCCAATTAATCAACAATATCCCCCTTTGGCATTGATGGCAACACTCTGATGCAATGCTGAAGTCATATCACTCATGTTCCCCCTAAGACCATTGCTCCCCCTGGAACCATGCCTCTGTGTTCTGCATCTGATAAATCTCTCCCTCTTTGTCATCAATGACAAAGGTATCTTTCCATCCAAGGCTACTCCCCCTATCTGAACTGTCCTTGGGGATACTCCCCTGACTGAACTCTTCTTGACACAGATCTCCCGACACGAACTATCCTCTTTATGGTGCTTCCTCGTGTAAATATAAAAAATATAAGATAAGCATTCAAAAACATTCATTTTGGAGTAGAAATTACTCCGAGTCTCTGGTGAAGATACTCAAAGGCTTCCCGTGGAAGCAATTTTGTAAAGATGTCTGCCACTTGTTCTTTTGTGCCCACATATTCAACTTTGATGTTCTTATCTGCAATCTATTCATGTAGAAAGTGATGCTTTATTGGAATGTGCTTCGTCTTGGAGTGCATCATCGGGTTCTTTGAGATACTGATGGTGCTTGTATTATCACAATAGATTGGAATGGGATCATCGTACTCAACCTATATATCTTTTAGAGTTTGTTTCATCCATAGGACCTGTGTACAACATGTTGTTGCTGCAATATACTCTGCCTCGACTATAGATAAAGATATTGATGATTATTTCTTTCTTAGCCATGATACTAAACACTCACCCAAGTAGAAAATTTCTCCACTGGTTGGTCATCAATACAACCTGCCCAATCTGCATCTGTGTAGGCAATAAGTGATAGATCATTTCCTTTTGGATACCATAATCCAAACTCTTATGTTCCTTTGAGATGTCTGAAAATCCTCTTCACTACTAATAGATGTGATTCCTTTGGTGTTGCTTGAAATCATGCCACCTGTCCAACTACCTACATTACATTTGGTCTGGATGTTGTCACATATAGTAGGCTACCAATTATTAACCTGTATTTCCTCTTATCTATAGACTTTGAATCATCATCTTTGCTCAACTTGCAACTGGTTTGCATGGGAGTGATAATTGGTTTGCAATCTTCCATTCCGAACCTCTTTAGCATTTCTCTGATATACTTGGTTTGAGAAATAA
>SNQJ01S0023206.1:48628-63488 GCA_010110895.2 Picea sitchensis | reverse complement strand
AAATATAATCCTTTTTCTCTGAAAAATACAAGTGTTATATCAATGTAGCATTATTATCCAATAGTTACAGAGTAAATAAAAATAAACAAATGAGCAATCACACACATACATAGTACACCAATGTTTTTATGTGGAAACCCAAAGCGGGAGAAAACCACATAATGTTTCTTCTTATATGTCTTGAAGAATTACATTCATTGGAAGCACCGACTTCCTTTGCTTTCCAGTTGGAACTGGAAGGAGGCTCCAACCCCCTAGTTTCTCAGGCTACAACCTGAGGGAAGCTTCAACTCTCCAATTCTCTGGCTACAATCAGAAGGAGGCTACAACCCCCTAAGTTCTCCGGCTACAATTGGAAGGTGGCTACAACCACCTGTCCTTGCCGCGTCCAACTGCCCTGAAATATAAATTCCAAATGTAGAAAACCTGTCACTGTCACTGAATCAACCACTGCCACTGTCAACCTGTCACTGCCAACCTGTACCAATCAACCTGCACCAAACAACTTGTACCAATAATGTGAACCAACATGTACCATGCATCAACCATGCATCAACTGCACATGAACTATGAATCATCAAGATGCACCAACATCATCAACTATACACCTCATGTATGTGCCAACTTATTAACTACTTGTCTCAACCATGTACCCAACATGTACCTCAACCATATACCAAAGACATACACCAATATAACCATAAAAAAAAAACATCACTCTATCCATAAACCAAATACCATAAACCCTTACATCAAACCATGTGCCACAACCTCATTGTTATGTAGCCTCAATCTAACCAACAACTTCAACAACACATCACAACCAAAAGAGTAATACCCATATGCCAAATACCAATAAAAAAATACCAACTCTATCCCTCAACAAATCTGATATATGCAGTAATAATGAACATCCAATACCATCTCAAGAGATAAACCCTAGCTCAAAAAACATACCGCAAACAAGATGTGCCATATATCTCATAAATAGACACCAACCATGTTGCTACTGCGATTTTTCTGCCGTGATTTTTCTGTTGCACTTTTTCTGCCGCACTTTTTCTAACACAGTTTTCCTACCACACTTTTTCTACCATAGTTTTCCTGCTTCACTTTTTTTGCTGCAATTTTTCTCTATCAATAATACCTGCCCAAATAGCCTTTCACAAAACTAGATATTCAATGATATTCAAGTGTGTTTTGAATGAGAGATATTTGCCTCTTATTTATACTTTCATGGAGTTACATTTTAACCATCTTAACCCACTTTCCTTATTTTAGGGTTAACCCACTTCTAACCACTTGTCCACTTAGTAATTTCTCCATTAACTTTATTATTGAAATAATTTCTTTTGTATCCACTTTTACTAATAGTACACTCATCACTTCACTTTATTATTTACCTTATAAAATATCTTAAACCACTTTCCTTATTTTATGTAGTTCTCCATTGAATTTACTATTTAAATAATTTCTTTTGCAAACACTTTGACTACTTTGATCTTTTGGGGCTTCTAGATGACTCACGAGGGTTCTCTAACTTCACATGGCCATAACTATCTAACCGTGAGGAGTTATGTGATGTTCCAAATACCACCAGAAATGGCATGACATGTACTATCCATATAGAATAGTCTTACCTACAAATATATTAAAACTCATACTATTATCCATCAAACAAACTTGGGTCCATTACCCAAACCTTTGTGCTATCGGAATTTGCTACCAGACTTTCTTTAAGGATTGACATCAATGACAACCAACCCAATTAATAAACAATGGCAAGGTGGTAGACTCAAAATCTAATTCATGTGACAAGAAAAATTGGCCACGAAGAAGAGTGGGAAGGTGTTCGGATAACAGGTTAGAAAAATATTTAAAAGATACTCAATTTCTATATTTGTCGGGTTTTTCTCTAAGTTGTATTTTAGGAATGCTAGTCAATTGTATTGCAACCTCCACTTCCACACACTAAATATTAACATTAGACAATAATAAATCCTATTAAGCACTCTAATTGTGGTTGTCATTTCATATAATGTAAATAAACTCCATTACAATGTTATATATAGGTTTGGATGGCCATGCTACCTACACTAGTATAATTTGAAATTCAAGAGTAATCTGTCATTGATAGTTTTCTATCATAATGGCATTTGATGCATGTGCATATTCCATCTAAAAAATAAACAATATGAATGTGTTCATTTATCTGGTAAACCCATGGTAGGTTAGTCCAAAATCATCTTTATGTTATAATCGACTGTGACCTTGATCTAATGTATGCAATTTTTTTGGGAAATTCATGCAACGTACTTGTTCTTAGAGATAATGATAGGGGCAAGTCATTTCTGACTAAGATTAGACTGTGAGATAAAGGCATTATGTAATTTATGGACTTTGAAATTCCTCTCGTCTAAAATTAACAAATTTTTCATGGTGGTACATGTGGTTGGAGGAATGGGAGAAGTGAGGCAAAAGGGCACATAGCCTTGGGATGCCACATCCCTCACCAGAATAGTCCTCACACCTCATTGTACATGACCTACACAACTCCTACAATAGTTTTCAGGGGAATTTGAGGATACTTATCTAACCTCAACACCTGAAGAAAGGGAGGATATTGCAACTAGGAGATTCATGTTCAAAAAACATCTCCTATCTTTGTTCATAAATTATGACAATTTAGACAAAGTTTAGAATTTCAATTTTCAATATTTTTTATATAGGGTTTTTTCTTACTTCAAGTTAGCCTAGATATTATTTTGGCCGAATTAGAATTTGTGAAAGAAGAGATGTCACCAAAGTTACACAAATCTTATCTGCAATTGCGATATATATATATATATATATATACACACACTTTGGGGAGTGATGTTTTTTCCATTTAAAACTTGGTAAAACCTCTGTTTATATATAAAAATGGGAAAGAAAAATTCAAGGAAAATGTCATAACAATGTTTATATATATAGAAATGAAAAAGAAAAAATCAAGGAAAATGTCATACCAATGATTCTAAAGTATATTTTACCCTTGCTTTTGGAAAAATCAATTCTAAAAAAGGAGTGCAACATTTTTAGGAGCAATGTTTAAACAAAGTGCTTGCTTGAGCTCTCTATATTCAACAATGCTTAACTTATGTATATTGAATGTTGTTGTGCATTTAGTACTTGTAAGACATGCTTGTTATTATAAAAAATATTTTCAACAAAGCATTATGTCAAAGTGGATGATAAATATTGACATTTTATATATTTATTTTGACACCCTATGTGATTTATTTTCATTTTGTTAAATTGGATGATCCATTATTGACATTTCATTTAACTATTCACAATTAGGGGGGGAGAAATTGCAAGAAATGGAGAGGCAAATATTTTCCATAGTATATACTTTTGGTTATTTTCTACTATTATATAAAAAATAATAATAAATATTGCATTTCTTAGTCATATGATAGGTTGAGGAGCATATGCAAGTTTAGTGAATGGTCACATGGGAGAGAGCTATCTTATTTTATTGATCTTTTTTATTTTATAAATGTAGTAACCAAATCCTTCAATGTGTCTTCATCATATAAGAAAATAAATTGGTTAAATATTTTATTTCTCATATTGATTATCTATCTTTATTTGCAATTTAATTAGAGAATTTATTAATTGTTGGGAAAGATTTTTATTTTCTTCATTAAAAGTTTATATTTCCACCTCACTAGTCTAGCTTGTGGTATCATGGTCAGTATTGCAAGGCTTCCTTCTCAGTCAGTTGTCTGGTGTTTTTATTACCACAAACACAATTATATGTTGCATTAATCATAATACATGAGGTCTTAAACATGATTACAGTCATGGGGTAAAACTAGGTGTTACAAGAATGACAACAAGAGCACCAAAAAAGGACACCAAAATAATCAATAGCTTGACAGTAATGCTTATTTTGTACCTATATGTTGAGTTCTTCTACTAAGCCATCCTTTAAATCCACCTTGACAAGGATAAAGGCTAACATGCATGTGTTAGAGCGTCAATAATTATCATATGATTCCAAGAAAACACCTAGACTATTGTTGATATATTTACCTTCTTTTCATGAGCCTTTGTTTCTTTTCCAGACCCCTTCTATAAAATTCCCTAGCCAGGAGGATGCAAGAGGAATTTCCCTTGTCAACATCCTAACCCTCCTGCACTCACATCCACAAAAGCTTCGCAATGCGAACATGGAGAAAACATCATGCAAACCTATTTGTGGTCCCAATCCTCTCGCACCCGCATTCCGCATGACTGCCACAACACTCACATCTTTCATTTTTGACTTAGTCTTTGTCTCAACATGTTTGGGTCGCATGCAATGTAATAATGCTTGATCCTTCCTCATGCATCTGTCTTTCCATATGCATCCCAAAAAATCATGGTAATGCGAAGGTGGAGGATATTTACCTCAAAATTACGTTTTCTCCCACTCCTCCCGCATCCTGCATTCTACATATCCCATTCCTGCAACCCACACCCTACATTCTTTCATCCCACATTCCTGCAACTTTGAACTTAGTATTTTTTCTAGCTTCTTTGAGTCTCATGTGAAGGAATAAAACATGACCCATCCTCTTGAACCCATTTTTCATCCTGCATCCAACATCCCGCATAAGGTTTGATTTATGTTTTTGAGGTAATCATAACACATATGTTGTGCATCTTCAACATGATAAGAATGATTGTTGTTAATTAATGAGAATTAATTTTCACAAATTCCTCCCCAAGTATTTTGTACATAAATGTCAATTACCATTTATGAAGGAGATGCATCAAATGTATGAAGGGGAAAGTTTGAACAATAGGATTGACCCCTGATTAATGGTTATATCGGTGCATATCAGGAAAATCTAATTTATACACGTAATCCTCACATTATCCGAAGCACATTGAAGGTGAAAAATATGGTGAACAAGAAAAAGAGAGAGCCATTTCGAGGAGATGTAATGAACTTTCTAGCCCGTGAAAGTTAGAAATTTTAGTGGTATATCGCTTATAAGTGATATTCTAAGATTTCCCTAGAAGATAAGCTTACAAACAAAGTGTAGATGTCTATGATAGCTAACGTCAAGTGCATGCCTAAAGTATTCGATTCCATAGAACTTGTAGCATGGTGTGCTAGAAAATTTGATCCCATGAAATGACTAATCAAAGTAAAGGAAAGTGGAAGGACTCTTATCCTTTTGTATTCAAACACCCCTAGAAGGATGTTGTGACTTCTAGTACTTGAGAGAGTCCTCAAAATATTTGAGGTAGATTCTTTCATGGATGCTCAAGGTGGTGGCTCAATTTTTCCCAAGGATTTTTTGGTCCAACCTCTTATTGAAACCACTAGCACCAGTCTTATTAAGATATGTATGTTGGCTCATCCATATAGGGAATTCACATGGTTTTTTTCATATTTGGTGGGTCAATATTCAATTACTTATGTCCCCATGTATGTCTTGTGCATCCTCCACTACTCTGTACAAGTAGGTGTGATTTTTTATTGGGACTAGATTATTTCAAATGAGATTCCCACCAGCTATCAAAATTCATTCAAGCCAAGAGGTTCTTCTTGACCTCTTACCTTGTTCTTGATTTAGTTTATTGTAACATGTTTGAAGGCATGAACCCAAGGGGAAATATATATTTCAATGAGGACCTTGTTCAATTATGGTACCCTATAATATGAAATAACAAAAAACCATTCCATTTCTACCAAATCCAAGATTCTTTTGTCAAAGAGTGCAAAAGTATGCTCGTCGGGACAAAACTGGTTAGGCTAATAGAGGTAGGCATAGGATTTATTATGGGGAACATAGTATGTATATTTGAATAATAATTCACATACATAAGGCTCTTTGCATTTGAATGGAAGCCCTTTCTTATTCCTTGTTGTGTTGGTGATAGATTTATTTTTTATGAACTATGTAGATAATACAAAATGTGTTCTGTATTTTTCGATAAAAAGGGGAAGCATACATTCATTCTAGTGTCTTTCAAAATTACTTATATATTTTAGTTAAAATTTCATTTAACTTGGCTAAGATGGTTGGATTCTTTGATTCCTTCAATATGAAAGAGGTTGAAGCATGGAAGGGCATTGATCTTGAAGGTGTTTTCANCATTCATTCTAGTGTCTTTCAAAATTACTTATATATTTTAGTTAAAATTTCATTTAACTTGGCTAAGATGGTTGGATTCTTTGATTCCTTCAATATGAAAGAGGTTGAAGCATGGAAGGGCATTGATCTTGAAGGTGTTTTCACGGCTCACATGGTTTCAATTAGCTATGGTTCAATTTTTACTAGGCTAGAGGAAATCACAGAGGAAGCCAACAATAACAAAGATAGACATGTTGAAGCCAAGGTGGTAGCCACGAAAAGTATAATACTCTTTAGAATAAGAAGCAAGTCGCTTGCAATGATGAAAATACATGGGAAAGTTCAAACATTGGTGTGAAGAAGGTCCTTCTCTAGGAAGAAAACAAACAAACACAACATAAATAGAGGGGTAGATCCACAACTAGAGTTGATGGTGGTTCTATTCACCACTCCCATAAGAGTTCCTCTTCCAATCACAAAAATCAGGTAAGTAACATAGAAGGAAGAGAGAATAATGAGGGATGCAGGGTGATGGAGATGACAAGGACCCCCTTTGACATCAATTGGAGATAAATCATATAGTTACTCCTATTCCAAAAAGAAAAAGAAATATAGATGGAGGTAATACACAAGACCCTTGGGTTTTGGAAGCAAATGTAGTAGATATGGAAGTCGATGAGGTTAATGAAGTCCCTACATGGGATACAATGTAAATAGATGAAAGTAAACTGATTGCAGAGGAGTTGTCCCGAGATGGGGCAATTGGTTTTTAGGAAGATTCTATGACTCTACACAATGCTAAATATGATAAAGAGTCTAGGAAGTTCCAGATTGAGAGATTCAATCCGAGAAACAAAAGAGTATCCTGAAAGTTGAACTCCAAGATAAAGGTTAAATTTTTGAGGCCCTTAAGGGTTATTAGGTTTCAAATCCATAGGTGAAGCACTGACTCACTCAATAACTAAACATGAGATAGAGAAAACAAAGTTGAAGAAAATGATAAGGGAGCTCGAGGCTACCCTGGGCTTGATGGCATTATTTGCATAACCTTTGTATATAACGATCCTAGATGAATTTGTCGAAGAAGTAACCATATCAAGCTCCAAGGTCACAAAGGTTGCTAAATTGTGAATGGGTATCAAAAAATATGTGGTGAAGAACACAAATAAAGACTTGGCATAACCCTGAAATATTTGGAGATTGCTATAGAGGCAGGTGTCATGACAGGAAGGATTTGTTCCCTTAGGGAATATTTGCAAAAGGATTTACATAATGATGAAGAATTTTATAAAAATGAAGTGAGTACCTTCATAGAAAGAATATCAAGCATGGATGAGCCTACAAGGCAGAAGCAATATTTTCCTTCTAAAAATAGACTAATGTGGATACATACTCATTGGCTTGGGAGGATAGATACCCTCCAGTAATTGATCACTACCTGTGACACTCTTGAAGGAAGGAGAAGTACATTGTTTCTAAAGGTGGATGATATTTTGAAGGAACTCAAAGGTCCACCCTTGATAATGGATTCAATGTTATTGACTAGAGATCATGTGGAAGCAGATTTGGGTATACTAAGAGTTGTGTGGGGAACCAAATTTGATGACCTCAAAAAATTCCTAGAAAATGAAATTGATACTAGCTAGTCAGTTTCGTGAATGAGAATGAAGACTAAGAAGCTATTGCACAACAACAACGTACCACATTGAAAGGTATTGAAGACAATTTGTTCAGGGTTAGGGTTAAATGGGACATAGTTGTAGCATTGTTACATGATTATATTCAAGAATGGATAAAGGGGGCATTAGAAGCAATAGTTAACACATTGTGATATTGGAGATTATAGAAATAGCTATGACATTTTCGGTTGATATGTAAGTGATTATTTAAAGACTTATAAAATATGCGAGGGGGATCAAAATCACCATTCCCTTCTTCCATTTTTGTGAGTATAAGTATTGTTTGAAGAATTTCTCTTGGTTTTCTTCTTTCTCAGTTCGTAATCATCCAACCTTGCCATCCAAATTTTATTTATGTTGAGGGCCAATTTCTAACTGCTTCTTTTTGTCTTCCAGGTCACCTATGCTTAATATATGGTCCACAAGAGCCCCATCCTAGTCTTGATAGGACAAACACATTTTATATTTTCTCATTTAAGTATCATGAATATTATGCAGTGCCAATTTTGCACACAATTTATTTGATCTTGAATAGTAAATTTGTATCTATTTTTATTTAAACTCCACAAAGAGCTATTTTTGGAGCTCATGGATTTTGTGGTTTCACTTTTATTAAAGCCTAGAATCTTGAGTATGTGTCTCCTTTACATCCTAATGATATGAATGGTACAATATCATTTAAAGTTCTTTGAAAATGACCATTCGTGTTGCTGAATGTACTATGTCTTGCTTCTATGATATGGGAAATGGCTATGGTGGAATGAATAAATTTGACTATTTTTTTTGTGTCAAACCATTTTCATGAAATCATTTATCTTTATGTGTCCCATTGCTTGTTCCACTCTTAGGCATCAAATGTTTGATGGATAAAAAATTTCGTTATCTAGAACCATAATATAGCTATAACTTGAGTGAGAAGGAGAAGAGCACCACCTCTATAAAAACATAGAGGGTATCTCCCATGATAATACCCTAGGAAGTTGACTCTTTTCCTTGACGAGAAAATAGATCAACACCTATTTCCAATTGCTCTAAACATGTCCATTGACTGAAATGACTGGAATTCTAGAGGCAACCCAAGCAACTTCATCCAAATAATTTGTAGAGATGATTTCTCCATCCAACAATCAAACTTAAGGACTCCACTTCTTCATAGATAAGGGATTATGACCCCACAACCAATGCCTACCCAACACCTTCATGGAATCCTTTTATGACCTAAAAATAAGCACGAGCCATCTGTCAACTAGAATATGATATTATGGGAGACAATCTAACAAATATTTCCACAATTCACCCATTCAAGCTACTAGACTACCCTATAACATATAATGACCAAAAAATAGCCACATCGATGTTCTAGTTTCCATATCTATGACCTAGTGCATCTAGATATCCTCTCTTAAAATTGAATTAACATTTTTCTTCTTCTGCTTAATGCGTTTTTTCCCTCCTTTCTCTTAGTTAATATTTGTTGGATCTACATTTCATACCACCTTCCATTTGTGGTAAGCCATTATTTACTTAGGGATCTCCTTCCAAAACCATTCTACCTTCCAACTCACTTAACCAGAAAACATCTAGAATGGAATTCCATCCCATATCCCTTCCAAATTGTTTAACTAAATCCAAGAATAACACATCCTATTTAGATAATAGTGAATGAATATGGTGCGCCTTCCGAGTACGCATGAGACATTTGGCCTCGTTGAGATCAAAAATTGATTTTTAATCATCGAATTGGGCTATATTTTCCCAATAATGATTATTGGCATTTGAATAATAGCTAGTACACTCATTTTCAATATTGAACTTATCCAGAGATGCAAACATTTTTATGATTGTTTTCGTGAATTTCCTTTTTAATATTGAATTTATCCAAAGGTGTCAAGTTTCTCTTGAATGTTTTTTGAATTTATGTTAATTTGTGTATTTAATTAAAAAAATGGTTTTGCTTATAGTTTCTTCAAAATTGATATGCTAAAATAATGGGTAGACAGATTGATAGGAGATATGTNTTATCCAAAGGTGTCAAGTTTCTCTTGAATGTTTTTTGAATTTATGTTAATTTGTGTATTTAATTAAAAAAATGGTTTTGCTTATAGTTTCTTCAAAATTGATATGCTAAAATAATGGGTAGACAGATTGATAGGAGATATGTTAGATACTCCAGGTAAGGTAAGGATATATCCATTATGTATATAAATAGTGGGTAACAAAGGTTGATGTGTAATTGTTTTAAATAGTTTTATAAAATTGAGAGAGGAGAGGGTGACAACACATGGAAAAAAAACTTGAAAATATAAGCATTTATTCTTTTATTTAACATGAAGAGATCGAACCTGCCCAATAATTTTGACTGGTATATATATATATATATATATTCACTTTTTAAAACAAAAATATTGATTTCAAAAATAAATTATTAATAATATTGAAAATTAAAATATAACGCAGATTCCATAAAAATAGCTTCGAAAGAGCTTGTAATTAGTATATTATGAAGTACATGATAAAACCACCTGGGCATGTATCATCTTAATTAATGAGGAGTGAAAGCCTCTGGTGGGTTACGACAACACTTGTAAGTCCCCAGTCCATGCCCATAACATAGTTCTGTCTTCTCACAGCTTGAGCAGTTTGGAACAGATCGACAATTGTAGAAGGAAAGATTATCTGCTAAGTCCTCGCCCACAGAAGAAGTTGTCTCTGTAATTTGATGCATTGTACCAAAATAAATATAAAATCATAATTTATTATAATTCCATACATAAATAAGAAATGAACTACGTAAACTACTCAATCTTTATATTACCAGAATTATGTTCCTTGCTAGTACCAACATTATATGCCATCACAATATTCTTCGTTAACAACAACATGACTACGACCATAATCAAATGCTTGAGCATTTGTGTTTCTGCCATTCTTTTTTCAACTGTGTGTAACTTCTAAACCTAAATTTAATAGCATAAATATGGTGTAGAAGATCCGAATTTATAGTAGACTTGGGAGAATACAAAATAGAAATATTGAAGGGGTCAGAAGCAAAATAACACACACAGTAAAGAACAAACAAAAATTGTATTGCTCAATGATCAAAACAGATACATCTACCTCGTATTTATAGAGGCCATGGAAGACTCTCAAGAATCCAGAGAGTTCTCAAGCGAAAATATCTGTAAGCGTCAGTGAATGTCAGTGGAGAAGAGTCTTGAAGTGTGGTGGTTGTTGGTAGAAATTAATTCTTCCAACACTCCCCCTTAATTTCTACTACTAATTACTTCAATATTTATAATGCCCAATGCTTCTCTCAAATACTCAAATTGGTCTTGTGCTAAATCCTTTGTAAATATGTCTGCAAGTTGCTCCTTTGATCTGCAATGTCTTCTCCTTAACGAATACATGTCTTGGCTAGGTCTTTATCTAAGTCATGTCACCATCTTTAGTTTCTATCTTCATATGGTTGGGCTTCCTTCAATTTGATACTTGATATTACTAACTTCCCCTCATCATAAATCACCTTGGGATTTTATGGCTTACCCCTAACCATTACAATGCTCACGAATTATCACACCAAGTGGTTTCTAGTTGACCACAAACTTTGCTTACTAGTGGTTTTGGCTGACCATGAACCTTGCATGATGGGGAAATTGATTTACACAACATGCACTCACTTGAGTTTCATCCTCAATTTTTTTTTCTTCTTCTTTGTACCTGCATAACATTGGTTAATGCTCGAACTTTTACATCTTCCTTTTTCACCTGCAAACAACTTATCATTGATGTCCATATAAAAAGAGATCCATCTACCGAGATACATGGGTACCATCCGCTGTACTCGCCAGTTCTCTAGGTATCCTTTTCACGTACATGGTTCATCAATACATTAGACTCCTTTAGTCATAACTTGGTCCCAACCAAATCACTCTCTGAGATTACTTAATCTCACATTCCTCCCCTTAATTGAAGATCTAACTTCTCCGATCACCATCAAACTTAGATATGAGTACACCTACCACCCTTGTACCTACCTAGTGGTTAGTTCCATAGCTTGATGCCACATCCACTCTTTATGCCTAAGAGGGATACATGCTACATGATCACTCTAATCCATGTAGGCCTGACTCAATAGGGCTTACTAAACACCTGGGGAATATAGCTTGCCTTTCCTATGGCAAAGCTTTACAACTTTGGACCAAAAAAATGTAGGGTGTCGGGTACTACCTCTCATGAACCCCTACAACATATATGCATCATTTCATCTCAGGTACAAAAATTCCACATTCTTTACTAAATGCTCAACAAATTACAATCCCATTACAATGCACCCTTTGAATATGCCCAATAAGCCCATTCTTTACCACATGCCCAAATTGAAGAAAATGAAAACTACTGCTAATCTCTCTCACAACTTATAAATTACAAATTATCTTTGGATTTTTATATAAATAAACTCTCCACTTGAACTTTTACCTCCTTTTTATTTATTTATCCCTTTTATATTAATATCTCTTACTTTTCCACTTGTAATGACTCTTAGAAACCAAAAATAATTCCATAATGCCACATTACACATACAGTATAGTATTGGACTTCATACCCTTCGTCTTCATTCGACTTCATGCCCTTTGCCCAATGACATCTTCTTCATGAGTTGTCAATCCTATCCTGAAATCACTTGTCATCTGGCCTTCTCTACATACAACCACACACACATGTGTCCTTGCCAACCTTCAATTCTACCATCGTAAGCTTTCTTTCAAGATCCTCCTTTTCACTCGACTTCCTCAACATGGAATAAATAACTTCCTCTTTCTCGTCAATATCCCTCCCTAATCTAACAATTTCTGAGGAAAGATGCTCTGTAATCTCTTTCTTTTCTTCAAATATAATTTGTAGTCTTTCTTACAAATTTCAAGGTCGTTAAAGGCACAAATGAGTTCATCTTCCATTTGCAGTGATCTCACCTCCAAATCCAACATTAAGCCATGTTTTCTTGCACATATTGAGAAATCTAACTTCTCTTCGGAAGGAAATTATTCAAACATCTGCCTTTGCTTCAACATAATTTCAGGCTGCTGCTTCAACTTCTTTTTCTCCATTTTCCAGTGTTTTCGTTGAGTGGCAAATATCGCAGCTACTTTCTCATTAGTGCTTGCATCTTGGGCTCTCTGTTTCTTCATCTCCTCAGCCTCTGCTTTGGCCTCTTCGAGATTTCCCAAAATCTTAATTTTCTCCCTTTCCAACTCAAATCCTATGACATCCTTCTCCCAGGGATTCGATCTCGTGACTGGTAGACCAAATGTAGAGAAAACCTTACCATCTTTTTGCACTATGACATCTTCTCAAATCATATCTACATAGACCTTTATGGGATCTCTTCCTTCACTGATCCCTGCTTCTTTCTATTCGTTGGGCCTCTCTTCACGGGCTTTCTGCAGAAGCTCTCTCAACACTCACGACCTTCTCTTCAACAATCACGACCTTCATTGCTAATATGGAAGCTGCAGATTCCTCTCCAACTCTCACAACACTATTGGCAGCTCAATGCACATCGTCCAACTCTCACGACTCACCTCCACTTCGCTCCCTCGATGGTGCCACCGCTTCTACTCCAACAACAATCTGACGCTCCTCCACTCATCTCTCCATTGCTGGGCGACTCCTCTTAGGATCCTGGGCTCTCCCGTGAGTGAGTGAGACCTAGATCCAAGCTTTGATACCAAATGAAGGGGTCAGAAGAAAAATGACACACATAGTAAAGAACAAACACAAATTGTATTGCTCAATGATCAAAACATAAACAACTACCTTGTATTTATAGAGGCCATGGAAGACTCTCAAGAATCTTGAGAGTTATCAGAGTGGAAATATCTGGAAGCATCGGTGGATGTCGGTGGAGAAGAGTCTCGAAGTCTGGTGGTTGTTGGTAGAAATTAATGCTTTCAACAAATATTTCCTTTTTTTCTTTAGTTAGGACAACTCATCTGCTTCTTCATCACTGCAGAGGAAAAAAATAGAATATACTTTGCAGAACTCAACAAATTGGGGAAAACGCAGAATAAGAATTGCATATTTTTGAAAATATTTGGATTCCTTGTCATTTCCTACTTGTCAAGTCAGAGTCAGATTCATGTTCAGAAGATTTTAGCTCATATTAATTACAAATATTAGGAAATCCTGTGTTGCATTGTTTAGATTCCATTGCTAGTCAGATTCATGTTCAAAATATTTTAGCTCATATTAATTGCAAATATTAGGAAATCTCGTGTATTCGTTGATGATTGAAGATTAGAGATTTTCAATGATATCTTCCTTCAGATCTGAGCAGGTGATTTGACAAAAAAATTGGGATTCGTTTATGATTGAAGATCAGAGATTTTCTGTGATATCTTCCTTCGTTTTTAATTCTTATACACATGTTTTGTTTTGGTTTTTTCATAGAACATGTAATTTAAAAAAAATAAATGGAAACATCTTTTATATTCATGAAACATTTTTTTATTCTTATGAAAACATATTTTATTAAAAAAAAAAGAGAAAACATCTCTTTTTTATTGGAAACGTTTGTTATTTTTATATTTATGGAAACATCTTTTATTTTTTTTTAAATGGAAACATTTTTTATAAACAAAATGAAAACATCCTTTATTTTTATATTTATATTTATGAAAACATCTTTTATTAAAAAAAAAAAATGAAAACATCTTTTATTTTTATATTTATATTTATGGAAACATCTTTTATGAAAAAAATGGAAACATGTTTTGGTTTTGGAGACCTACATCCCAAATCTATTTATTTGATTTTTGTTACTCTCAAATAAAATGCAAAGGAAAAGCTCAACCAACTTGAATAACATATTTAATCACAATGCTCACAACAATCCATTTTCAATACATTTATTTAAAACAATGTTCACAATAGTCCTTTTTCAATACATTTATTTGAATGCAATTAGGAGAGCTTGTTTTAAAATTTCCATAATGAAGATGTCACACCACAAAGAGTATGTGTTCAATACATTTATTTTAATGGATTTTTTTTTTTTTTTTTTTAATT